>CM060252.1:62525983-62804115 GCA_030684275.1 Acipenser oxyrinchus oxyrinchus
AAGGATATCTGTCCAGGTGAAAAGGCACTTATGCAGGTACTTTTATTTCCTGATCATCTATTGAAAGTTAATGTACCCCCCTGCCAAGGGTACTAGCCAATGAGAAGTAAAAAGGAAATAAAAAGCCTATTTTCAAAATATAAATAGTGTATAGAAGTAGTTACCTTTCCATCAGGTGACTAGAAGTACCTCCAGTATTTGCTGTCAAGGACCATTGAAAAAATATGCAAGGTATACTGAAATGCTGGGCAGCTGCTGGCTCTTTCAAAATACTGTACAGTAGATGCCGGTTATTAGCAAGCCTGATAAAGACAACTTTCGGGTATTAACAACATTTTCACAGGGACCAATCCCATCCAATATACTTTAATGTTAATGCATAATTGCACTTCGTTCGCTCTTCTCTTCGGTCGGCGTCCCACTCTCCGCTGAAAAAACTATCAGCCCTGTTACATCTTTAGAGTTCCTGGGAATCACGCTAGATACCATGAAGTTCAAAGCACGCCTCCCACCTTCAAAACTGGATCGCATCCGCACCCTCATCAACGCCTTTCAGTAGTCACGGTCCATCTCAAAGCGAAACCTGCTCTCTCTGCTAGGCCACTTCAATTATGCCCTCCGCATTATCCCTCAAGGCAGAACCATAATATCTCGGCTTCTCAGCCTATCCACTTCTGCAAAAAAAAAAAAACTCAATTCTCATCTTCATTCCTTCAGACGCCAGAAAGGATATAAAAATGTGGTCTACTCTGCTCCAACATTGGAACGGCCTATCCTTATTCTACCAGGATTTCATCGCAGCCCCAGACCTCACTCTTTACAGACGCCTCCTACCTCGGATTCAGGGGCATCTTCAGAAAACAATGGTTCAGCAGCGAATGGCCCCCGCAAATCCAGAACTTGCCCCCCTAACGGAAGTCCTCAACACTCCTTGAGCTCTACCCAATCATCACAGCCGCTCACCTCTGGGGCAAGACTTGGGCCAGAAAATCTATTCTATTCTTTAGCGATAACCTAGCAACAGTCCATATTATCAATAAAGGCAGATCCTCAGTCCCTCTAATCATGCAACTCCTGTGCCACTTCGTCTGGCTATCTGTTTCAAATAATTTCATCATTCAAGCTTGCTATATTCCTGGATCCCTTAATAACTGCCCATGCTCTTTCTCGCCTGCAGGTAGCCCGGTTCCATCAACTGACACCCTCCGCCGCTCCCTTCCCTCTCCAAGTCCCGGAGTTGGCTGTTTCAGCAGCCCTGCACCGGTCGCATCTGGGGGGGTTAGTGAGGCTCACTTTCCCGGCCTCCCTGGGCCCGACGCAGGTTCTGCGTCGGGCCAGAGGGGACCCCCTGCCACACTCTCTATCCTGTCGCAGCTTGTGCTCTTTCCCTATACTAATTTCTGGAGACTCTCTCTCTCCTTCTCAGCTGTCGACGCAAAGTCTGTCTCGCAGTCCTTTGATCTCTTTCTAATCTCTTTACTTCTTTCTTTCTAGCTCCAGGACGCCTGTAAGCTCCGTTCCACGATCCCAAGTCCCGCTAACTTTTTCCTTTCAAGGCTCTCCTTCGGAGGTCCGTTGGGTCCAGTGGGTAGCTCCGTTCCCAAGTCACTCAGCTGCAGCTGCTCTCCGAAGGTCGGGTCCTCTGTCGCTTCAATCCCTTATGGGTAGCTCTGTTCCCAAGCCGCCACATAAGCTGCTCTCTGCTGTGGGGGATTCTATCTATGTGTTTTCGGGTCTTGGGTCGCCGGACTAGCCTTCGGCAATAAGGTTCTCCATTGCTGAGAGCAAGACTCCTGTTCTATCCCTTTAACTCCCTTCAAGTATCTTGGAGCTCTCTGAGCTGTCATGAAGCACTACACTTACCACTCACCATTGCCCCATGAAAAATATATAAAAGATGATTTCAGAAAGGCACAAAAGAATGCCTGCTGTTAAAATAGCATCTGTTCAATAACAATTTGTTTCATACAGTAGGTTGTCATTAAAGCAATATATAGAAACCCTGCAACACAGTTCTAACATTTGACCTATGGATGTATGCTTTGCAGGTTTTGATAATGCACCAAGTATGTACTTATCACATTAAATGCAGTGCTGACAGCGGGAATTGGCTAGCATGGGCTTCATTAACTGTGGATTAGACTGAATCCATTGTTCATGCACTAGTAATAAACACAGAATTTTGGCTTGGAGCCAGAGTACTTAATATAATCTAACTATATGCAATTTTCTAAGCTCCCTGGACTCTGATTCATATTATGATGTTGTGGATAAATGCTTCTACAGTAATAAGAAATAGATATATTTGTTTTTTTTCATTATTTTAAGGATTAAACCTGATGTTATCTAATCCGCTTATAAATAAGTATTAATGTGTCACACATTATTATTATTATTATTATTATTATTATTATTATTATTATTATTATCATTATTATTGGTTTGTGCTTTCTCTGAATGGTAATTGGTAAGTACAAATATGTGCTGTTTTTTTTTCAAGTAGCCTAGTAAAGATTAACTTTTAAAGGTAGACAGTTTAATGCGTGTCCTTTAAAGGTGTAATGGACTTGATGATCAGGAGAAATGCATGGTGGAAAGTTTCTTTAATGAAGCTTCAGAGATTGTTGTTAGAGGTCTGGTCTGTGTGGAGGCTATTCATATTGGACTTCAGCCAATTCAACAGCCCAGTAAGTTGATACACCTCCCTGTTCTGGGACAGATGAAACATTATGTCCAGCACAGGCAGCAACAAGACTATTTTCACCACACTGACCCACCATGTGCCTCAACACAACCAAAGTGCAAAAGAGTGTATTTTATTGCAATCATTAGATTGACTAAGATATTCTTACCTACTACTGTACTAACTGCTGGAAATGAGTTTTTGGATAACTCATATGTGGGTTAAATCCATCATGATATTTAAAAATTAATAACTCGTTTTGGAAATAAATACTGGGGGCAAGGAAGTACTCAGGGACGGATTAAAGGACGTGGGGGCCCTATGCATATTATGGCGAATTGTGTTTTTGGCAATCTGGCCCTGTGTTGCAGACCTATACCAAGCCATATTGTGGGGACCATCTACAAACTCACTCTACCACAACAACCAGGGTACTCAAGGTATGAGGCTTGTTAAACTATTTATGCCTTTATTGCCTTGTACCATTATTATTATTATTATTATTATTATTATTATTATTATTATTATTATTATTATTATTTATTAGCAGACACCCTTATCCAGGGTGACTTACAGTTATTACAAAATATCACAGTGCAGAAAATCACATTACAGTTAAGAGCAGTTATAAAGTCAGTAGAAAATAAGATCAAATTCAAATAAGAGCAATTAAAGAATACAGTAAATAATTGCATTTTAGAGCGAGTCTGACCAAGACCAGTTAACTTATAGTAAAAATATTTGCTTATACGAGTAAAGTCCATTAAGAGCACATAGTAAGTATGATAAGTAGATCACATGATAATAATTAAATCTCACTGCTGTTAATGATATTTTTTTTTACTACAGAAATCGCATGTGAGTGATAATAATTAAATCTCACTGTTAATGATAATTTTAATTTACTATCAAACATCTGTGGAAACAGAACACAAAATGATGCAATATGGATCACAGACATAAAAAAAAGCTTCAGTCCCAGGCAGTAAAATACAAAAGCATTAGCAAGTGCATAATATAACATCCACTGGGGATAATGAGTCAGTGGTTTTGTTAGTTTACCAGAAAGTCCAGCAGCTATTATATATACAATAGCAGCAGAATTATATATATATAACAACTTTTTTTCCCCAAACCTGTTCATAGAATCTTTCTACGGACCATTAGTAGGGGCAGCTTTGGGCAGCTTTGCAGCATACAATGCATGTTAGCTTCAGATTTAGCTGGCAAAATACATATTTATTTTGTGAAAACACAACTTTATTTTTTCAGATTTAATTGCTGAACGACAGTGTTTTTCGGATTTATCTGTTAGCTTAATGTTGAATCGCCAAGTGTAAAAAAAATATTTAAATTCACTGATTTATTTGTTATAAACCCAGATTTAACGTGCCAGCTAAATGTTGACTCGCCAAGTGTAATAAAAAGATTTATAGACTGATTTTAAATGTTGAATTTGTGATACGCGTTTTCAACATTTAATCATTTATAACTAAACAAAATGTATGCTGAGAAAAGGGGGCAGCATATAAAAAGTTTGCGCATCACTGCTATAAAGGGAGAGAAACAAACACTATGGACTTAAACCGTTCTTGCCAGCTGCAGACATCCACATTTGAATTTCCTTCAGCCTCCCGCATTGTACACGTTTACCTTTACCTGCCATTTTTTTCTTCTAAAATTCCAACCCCCTAATTAAAAAGGAAAGTTTCTGAAATTTAAAGAGGCATACTGTGCACATTTGAGACAGGACAGGTTTTTAAATTGTCCCTAAAACTGAAATAAATCAATCCGCAAATTGAGCCTGATTCAAACATTTTATCCTGCAAACTGACACCTCTGACGTAGGACTAGGGACAAATCTCTCCCAGGAGGTAGAGGGCGAGGGGCATTTGGTATTGTACATTAGCAGGAAGCTGCTTGCGTGAGAGACTCAGAGACCAGATATGCTGTAATCAAAAAAGAAATGCCAAGCTGTCATAAAAGAACTAAATGAACCAAAAGCAAAATTCTGCACACCTTTCTTCCTGTGTGTGTGGGCCCGCCTGCCTGCCCACTTGCAGTTTTTGTAAAATGTCCCAAAGAAACAATGGCCTCGCGTGGGCCCCAATTCTGCTGGGGGCCCTACAATATAGCGTAATTAGCGAATAGGTTAATCCGGCCATGGAAGTACTGCTGACATTTTCGTTAATTATTCCTTTCACGTTCTGACTTTAAAGAAACTAAAATCTCACATTCTAGTACAGCTGAAAAGCTAAACTTTGCCAGAGGCAACATTTTCCTGGACCTGTTATTTTAGCTCATTTTATCACAATTCCCCTAAAGTCATTTGGAATTTTTGGCAGATTAAATTTTCCTTTTTTGTGGTTTTAGCAAGTGGTATTGCAAAGTAAAACGCCTGGAAATGTGTATTATATATATATATATATATATATATATATATATATATATATATATATATATATATAAAACATTCAGCACAGAGGAAATACCAAAAATAAAGATATAGAGGAGGGGTCCTATTGAAAATATATCTGATGGTGGAGTCTGTATGATACACGTATAAGTGTAAAGCTCTGTTGTTTATTTAGAATTTTTTTTTTTTTTTTTTACAGTTTAGAAAAGTGAGAATGTGAAGGACTGAGACCAATACAGAGACTTTTAAGTGCATCTGGATTTATTTGCCTGGCTAACATTTTTCAAGGTCAGACAGTTTTCCTGTATGTGTCAAACTGCATTTAACAAAGTAATTTTAACATGAAGAAAAACCTTCTCTGCACATAACATAAACCATAAACCATAATTGGTGTCTGGGGTATGTGTTGTATCCCTCTGAAGACTTTTTTTCTAGCTGATCTAAGTTAGTTCCCGTCATTACACCCTGAAGAGCTAGACTGGAGACAAAGACCTAAATATTAATAAATACATAGCAAAATAGTGTTGTTAGTGTTAGGTATTGCGGTATTTCATATAAGTTCATATATTTTATAAACTCACAGCACTGAAAATAATTCCCATCTGCAAAATGACACCTGCCATAGCACATGGCTTGTTTTAGACTGTTATAAATAGAGCCCTTTTTATAGCAAAATGAGAAACACAGAGGGGCAGTGGAAAGAAGGGATTAATTAAGGCAAAAAACACCTACTGTTTATTTAATTATTGCTGTAATAATATATATGGAATGTTGGTATTTAAAAAAAAAAATAGTACCTCATAGTTAAAAAAAAAAAATGTTGTTCAGAAATTTCACAACTTACTGGGACAATTAAAAAAATTGAAGAAGGCAGTGTTACGTTAAATAAAGCATGTATTTGATAATGCCTGGTGCTCTTTTTGTGAGCACACTGCATGTGCACTATGGTTCAAAACTGCTTGGAATTGTATAAAACTATTAATGAATGTTCTAAAATGTCACTTATATGTTAATGGGTGGCAACTGTGTCTTCACTTCCATCCATCTGATACCACACACTTAAAAATTACTTCAAGTACACGATCTGCAATTAGTCGGCTACCAGTTTCTAAAGGTCGACTGTCACTTTTCTTTTTGAGCAGTCGACTATTCAGTGCTGTCTCTAGATATACATTAAAAAAGTCCAGTATATTTTTACCTATATTTATGTATGTACGTATACCACAGTCCCACATTTTTCTATATGAAAGATGCAGACATAATGGTAATGGTGAATTACATTTTTTAATGGTATTTTTTTCCTGCGGTAAGTTAAGAAACTTCAAGAGGTCATGTAAAAGGAAAAGCAGCAATAGACTACTGCAAAGGCTAATCAATGCGTGAAGCTTCAGGGAGATTGAGTTCTTGTAATGGAGATAAAAGACAGGCACTTATAATGTTTCATATTTTTTCATATTATTCTTGAAAAATATATAGCCTTGTGACAAGATGGCTGCAGGGAGGAACTCAGACCAGAACTAGAAACACACAGAGCAGACAAAGACTTGGGGTTTTGGTGAAGCTGAGCGCGTGATCGCGCTCAGCATTTAATAAACAAAATAACAGAACACAAAAAACAGGACACGGCACTTGCGCCAAAATAAACAGACGAACAAAAACGGACTATCAATTAAACAAACGGTGGACGGACAGACACACAAACACGGTGAGTAAATAAATAAACAAGTATCGTGCTGGTCCTACAGCACGCGATAGCAATTGTTAAATATTACTCTCCTTCTCTCTCTCCCGTTCTCCACTCAACGAACACACCACCCCGAGTGAGTGAAAACATACAGCTTTTATGCAGTTGTACCGAGACTTGATTGCTAGTCAATCATTCAATTGGAATCTCGGTACAACTGCACGTGAATTAATTAAAGTGCAATTCCCGTGCTCACATATTATTACTTTTACTTGCACGTGATGTGATTTGTGCCCTCCTCGTGCCTAAATACAAATCTACAATTTAAAACACATGTGAAACACAGACCCGCTTATATCCCGTGTACCAATGCCTATAAACCAACATTTACACACAACACGTAACACAAAATACACACAGGGGGCACTTTGCCACATATACCCCCTTGTGCAAAGCACACATGGCCTCAATGGCCACCTCCCCTCAGTCCCAAAGTCCCGGAAGAGGGGAAGCAAGTTGTTTCTGGGGTGGCCATGGTGGAATGTCCGCACCCCAATTCTTCGTGGCGGCAGCTCCTCTTCCGGGCTTCAGCCACACTATCTCCTGCCGCGAAGTGCAGCTGGGGAGCTGGTCTCCTGACCTCCCCCTTCTTCATGGCCGGCATTTCCTCCGTGGGGCTCCGACCACACAATCTCCGGCAGCGAAACTGCTGCGGGGAAGCTGGTCTCCTGACCTCCCCCTTCTTCATGGCCGGCAGTTCCCTCCGTGGGGCTCCGCCACCCACCTCCGGCAGCGAAACTGCTGCAGGGGAGCTGGTCTCCTGACCTCCCCCTTCTTTGTGGCCGCCAGCTCCCTCCGTGGGGCTCCGGCCACCGTGTTTCCTGCCACGGAAATGTGGCTGGGGAGCTGGTCTCCTGACCTCCCCCTTTCTTCATGGCCGCAGCTCCCCTTCATGGAGCTCCGCCACAGTGTAGCGCACCGAGGCAAAGCAGAGGCCCCGGCGACCCCAGGCGAAGCAGGATCCCTGGCGACCCCAGGTGACGGGCAGCAGCAGCGGACCCTCGGGAGGCGACGGCAGCAGCAGCGACCTCGGGAGGCGCACGGCAGCAGCAGCGGACCCTCGGGAGGCGACGGCAGCAGCAGCGACCCTCGGGAGGCGACGGGCAGCAGCAGTGGACCCTCGGGAGGCGACGGCAGCAGCAGCGACCCTCGGGAGGCTAACTCGGGAGGGGAGCCCCTGGCCATAGAGGCGGCAGCGGAGCTCCACTTCTCCCTCGCACCCTGCACCCTGTGTGGAGCAAAAGGCAGCCCCAGGCGAGCGCGGAGCGACAGGCAGCCCCAGGCGACGCGGAGCGGCTGGCAACCCCAGGCGACGCGGAGCGGCTGGCAACCCCAGGCGATGCGGAGCGGCTGGCAACCCCAGGCGAGCGCGGAGCGGCTGGCAACCCCAGGCGATGCGGAGCGGCTGGCAACCCCAGGCGATGCGGAGCGGCTGGCAACCCCAGGCGATGCGCAGGCAAGCATCCTTGGGCGATGCGAGGCAAGCATCCTTGGCTGCGCAGGCAAGCATCCTTGGGCGAAGCGAGGCAAGCATCCTTGGGCTGCGAGGCAAGCATCCTTGGGCTAAGCGAGGCAGGCATCCTTGGGCGCAGTGAGGCAGGCATCCTTGGGCAGCGAGGCAGGCAGTCAGGACAAGCTGGGGTGCGGGTTCTGGCCCTCTTCTCGGCCACTGCGGCCGGGCGGTTCTTCCCATGCTTTCCTCAGCAGCCTATGCAAGGGCTGCTGAGGACCGCCAGCATCTAGTCCTGGTCCTTCTGGTGACGGGAGAGGCAGCTCCTGCTCCTCTCCTCGTGGACGGTGGGGAAGTGATACCAGCAGGCATTCATCCTCTGCTGGTGGGGAAGTGATACCAGCAGACATTCCTCCTCTGCTGGTGGGGTTGGCGGAGGCAGAGGCAGCTCCTGCTGCTCTGCTCCTGCCAATGGAGGTGGCGGAGGCAGAGGCAGCTCCTGCTGCTCTGCTCCTGCCAGTGAAGGTGGCGGAGGCAGAGGCAGCTCCTGCTGCTCTGCTCCTGCCAGTGAAGGTGGCGGAGGCAGAGGCAGCTCCTGCTGCTCTGCTCCTGCCAGTGAAGGTGGCGGAGGCAGAGGCGGCTCAGGGACCCAGCAGGCATTCACCTTCTGCTGGTGGACAGGGACCCAGCAGGCATTCACCCTCTGCTGGTGGACAGGGACCCAGCAGGCATTCACCCTCTGCTGGTGGAGGAGGCAGAGGCAGCTCCTGCTGCTCTGCTCCTGGCGGTGGAGGTGGCGGAGGCAGAGACAGCTCCTGCTGCTCTGCTTCTGCCGATGGAGGTGGCGAAGGCGGGACCAGCAGGAATTCACCCTCTGCTGGTGGAGGTGGGAGCTGCAAGCAGTCCTCCCATGGCAATGGAGGTGGAACCAGCAGGAATTCACCCTCTGCTGGTGGAGACTGGAGCTGTGGACGCTCTACCTTCCCCTTTTGGGCCGTGGATGCACCGACTCCTCCCTCTTGGGCTGTGGACGCACCGACTCCTCCCTCTTGGGCTGTGGACGCCCGACTCCTCCCTCTTGGGCTGTGGACGCCCACTCCTTCCATTCAGGCGTAGGACGTTCGGGCTCCTCCCATTCAGGCGTAGGACGTTCGGGCTCCTCCCACTCAGGCGTAGGACGTTCAGGCTCCTCCCACTCAGGCGTAGGACGTTCGGGCCCCTCCCACTCAGGCGTAGGACGTTTGGGCTCCTCCCACTCAGGCGTAGGACCTTCCTCTCCTGGGCCAGTTCCTCCTCTCCCTCTTGGTAGGGGCAGCGCACCACCGGGTGCCCGAACTCCCCACAGGCAAGGCACCAGCCTTGGTCCTCTAGACCACCGAGGAGGACCTCCAGATCCTGGCAGCCATCTCTCCAGTTCCAGCCTTCCATTTTCTTGTT
Source organism: Acipenser oxyrinchus oxyrinchus (assembly GCA_030684275.1). Classification (NCBI taxonomy): domain Eukaryota; kingdom Metazoa; phylum Chordata; class Actinopteri; order Acipenseriformes; family Acipenseridae; genus Acipenser; species Acipenser oxyrinchus. The sequence continues at coordinate 62,535,714 of CM060252.1, forward strand.
TTTGTTGTTGTTGTTGGGTTTTTTTTTTTGTTTTTTTTTTAAACAAATTGCGGTTCCTGCTCTGGCCTGAGTCCTGGAGGCGCTGTTATCCCGGTTCTGACACCACGTGTGACAGGATGGCTGCAGGGAGGAACTCAGACCAGAACTAGAAACACACAGAGCAGACAAAGACTTGGGGTTTTGGTGAAGCTGAGCGCGTGATCGCGCTCAGCATTTAATAAACAAAATAACAGAACACAAAAAACAGGACACGGCACTTGCGCCAAAATAAATAGACGAACAAAAACGGACTATCAATTAAACAAACGGTGGACGGACAGACACACAAACACGGTGAGTAAATAAATAAACAAGTATCGTGCTGGTCCTACAGCACGCGATAGCAATTGTTAAATATTACTCTCCTTCTCTCTCTCCGTTCTCCACTCAACGAACACACCACCCCGAAAGTGAGTGAAAACATACAGCTTTTATGCAGTTGTACCGAGACTCGATTGCTAGTCAATCATTCAATTGGAATCTCGGTACAACTGCACGTGAATTAATTAAAGTGCAATTCCCCGTGCTCACATATTATTACTTTTTACTTGCACGTGATGTGATTTGTGCCCTCCTCGTGCCTAAATACAAATCTACAATTTAAAACACATGTGAAACACAGACCCGCTTATATCCCGTGTACCAATGCCTATACACCAACATTTACACACAACACGTAACACAAAATACACACAGGGGGGGCACTTTGCCACAAGCCTATCAAAGGCTTTTACTGCTTCCAGTGCTAATGCAGCAGCGGGAGCAGGTCGAATCCCCCTGTGACAGAGAGCGAAGGAATTTGAGCTGTAAATCTCCCTCCCGACCAGAAAGGACACTGTGTAAGGTTGGTGGTATGCTTCCCTCTAGACGGGCAAACTCGACGGTAGGTGGAAACTGGAAGTCGGACATCTTGGAGGAAGCGTGTAGCTGCATGTACACTGAGCGACTCCATTGCGATCAGCTGCGGGGCAGACAGCGATTGGACAAACCATGGCGCCGGGCTGATTGTGGGGAGGAGTTATGGTAGTAAAAAAGGGGACGCAGCTACATAAGTACGACCTCTTACATTGATGGTACTAACGCGCCAGAGCGCTTTGCTTTGTTTTTGGTTGTTATTGTGTTGCACAGGATTAGGCATTGGGAGCTGCAGCCACGGAGCCAGCACTTACCCCAGAGCACTACTCACCCTGCACAGCACATCGCAGCACAGAGACAGCACAAACCAGCACCACTGTTCCAACCACACTTTCTATGTGCACAAATGAGGATGTTGGGATACGAGGAGTTGATTGATGAACTGTGTTATATTGTATTATTATTTCGGGACTGCAACCCACCGTATTGACTCCTGTATACCATTGCTGGTATAGGGGTGGATAGTTATTATTTATTTAATTAAATACGGACGTTTTGTACTTGAATTGCATTGTTTGGAAATTCACTTTCTACTCACACCACTCACATCCTGACTCCCCCATAAGCCATTTCATATTCAGCAGTCTTCTTATATTATCAGAACCATTGTGTATTGCCAACCTGATCAGTATGAATTAGATCGCTAATAGCCTGATCTAGTCGATTAGCCAAGACATTTGCAAGTATTTTATTATCGCAGTTTAGTAATGATACAGGTCTGTAGTTGTTGCATTGGTTTGGATCTCTTCCTTTTTTTAATAGTAATGTTATTGTTGCTACATTAGTGTGGGGGAATGCACATTCTTTAAAATAGTGTTTTAATGGTATCGGTGTAATTTTATTTATTGAATATCTTGTATTCTGAACAAATTCAGCTTTGTTAGTGAATACACTATTTAATTAATGTAATAGCAATTACCTGTTTAATGTTTGCCTCTGTGGGTTTTTTACTCATTTCTCTTTCTGCTTCTTTCAATTTTTTCAGTTTTTGGCATTTTTCTGTCTTTTTATTTTTGAAAGATATGATATTATTTGTCCTCTCACAGATGTGTCGATTGCCTTATTAATACATTCTTGCAGATTCCTATCTTGTAAGCTACCATCGTGCTGTCTCCATCTAAAACTCTGTTTTGTCCAGCTAAATAGGGACTATACCAGTGGAGTCAAATTTCAGTGATTTTTGTAAAATTATATATATATATATATATATATATATATATATATATATATATATATATAGATAGATAGATATAGATATAGATATAGATATATGTGTGTGTGTGTGTGTGTGTGTGTATTATTGTGTAGCATTATAATATAATCATGTTCACTAAAACAAAAACAAAAATGTTGTTCAAAATGCAAGAAAAAATGACATTTTAACCAAAACCCTATATTTAACATTTCTATATTAACAGCAGTTCTGGCTCCTCAGATGAGGCAAGTCTTTGTTATAAACTCCTATTTGCTATTAACCACAGTACTAGCAGTAGCAGATCACATGATCTGAGCATGGGTTTTAATTGGAGGAGCCCAGAGAATCTTTTTTCATCAGAGGAGAGAAGCCTCTGTTACAAACTCCTATCTGCTATAACCACACACAGTACTAGCAATAGCAGATGACATAGTCTGATCCCTGGTTTTAATTGAAGGAGCAAGCGGTATATAATTATTTTGTTGGTCATTTATTAAACTTTAGCAAATTAATTCAATAGGATGTGCTTGATTTTTGTTCTGCCTTTCTCCCGCCTTAACAACGTTGTTTAAAACATTATATGCAAAGTATGTTAGTGATGTGGTCTTGAAATCTAAATGCTATATATGTTGGTTGTATACAGTGCATTTTTAAACATACACTGGCAGTGTGTAACAGTTAAGTATTTTATAATAAACTATGATGCTATATTGTTTTCTTTTCTCTGTTTGCTAGTGGAGAAAATGCGTTTGACAGCTGAATTGAGGTAAAAACCTGTTTAGACTGCACTAGAAGATCTCTTGTTCTACTCATATGCACTAGACTTACCTGACCTACGCACCACGTTACTGGGTCCTCAGCTGATGCACTATCCTTGAACTATTGCACTACTAATATGTAATTGTAGATACAGTATAACTTGTTGTAATACTAACTTGTTGCATGCTAGTTTATATTGTATTTTAGTAGTATTATTTGCATTTACTGTAACAATACTGTATTTAAATATTAATCTTGCATTGTAATCCTGTGCAGTACTGCCCTGTAACATCTGTTAGTCACATTGGGTAAAGGCATCTGCTGAATAAATAGATAATAATAATAATAATAATAATAATAATAATAATAATAATAATAATAATAATAATAATATGAAAAATTTTGTCCGAATACAGTAATAAGATTATACTGATTGCTGGGGGCTTAAGGGGACCCCAAGCCCTCTGTCTTTTTTTTGTCCACCAGCCGCCACTGGACTACACTTAGTTCTACTGGAGCATGATATGAGAATAGATAATTATCTATTTTCTTGATATCCTATGCATTATTTCTTATATAATTAACAATGGTGGTACAGTCTATAGCGAGTGCATGAAATCACCTTTCTTGCATATATATATATATATATATATATATATATATATATATATATATATATATATATATATATATATATATTTCTTTAAATCTAAAACCTCTGTTTGTAACATCTATCTTCACTAAATTATTCATTCCAGTATGTGAACTAGTCTCCCAGTTCACCTGTACCTGAACATTAGTCAATAAACAACCAATAAAATAAAATACCTTAAAATAACTTAAGTTCTCTTATGTGCATGTCGATGTTCCCATTTCGTGCTAACCCTTCTCATTAATTTACCGTTCTAAACTTGGCATTCGAAAAACACAAGGGGCAGCAGTGTGGAGTAGGGGTTAGGTCTCTGGACTCTTGGCCGGAGGGTCGTGGGTTCAATCCCAGGTGGGGGACACTGCTGCTGTACCCTTGAGCAAGGTACTTTACCTAGATTGCTCCAGTAAAAAAAATCCAACTGTATAAATGGGTAAATTGTATGTGAAAATAATGTGATATGTGAAATAATGTGATATCTTGTAACAATTGTATAAGTTGCCCTGGATAAGGGCGTCTGTTAAGAAATAAATAATAATAATAATAAGCATAGTGGTACACGATAGCTAAGTGTGCCGATGAAGTTACCTCATAGCCAAGCAGTCAGATTGTGTCTATTGTTTTAAACATTACACTTAACAAAAAAGTATCAATAATATCAATAGCCATAATAGCAGCAGCAATGATTAAGAAATAATTTTAGCCATTAGCAAATCCTTTTACGCAACATATTTCGGCAAGTATTTAAGAAAGTACTTCCCTTGATCCAATCATTCAGGTAGATCCCTGATGCAGTTTTCCGCAACGATGGGGCTCATGAAGGTTTTCAGTTGCATGTTGACTTGAACTTTCAATACAGCGGGTAGACAGCTGCTGAAGAACCAGAAATGGCTGGATTTTCTTCTTTTGTAGAAGCTTCTTAGCTTCCTGGTTATCACAGTCCTTTTTTTCAGGACTTTAAGAAGTCCTCAAAAAAAGTTATAATTTATGTTGCTCCCATGCTCCCATTTTACAGTCTTGACCTCTTTTGCAGCTTTTAAGACCTCCTCTCGTGTCTGAACATTAAGAAATGTAAAAACCGTGGGTCGACGGTTGTTAGCTCTGTGTTCTCTTTCCATGGTCAAGTCAGTGTTGCTCCCCAGATGTAGAATCATGCTCAAGTAAATTTGAACGCATGTTGCTGCGTCTGGAACGATCTTTCAAATCTGTTTTTTTTTTGGTTTGATCATTTTGAGTTCTTCTTGTAGGTCTTTCATGTTTTCTTTAATTTTTCATATCCGTTATTCTGGAAAGGTCGTTCCCTCTTGCATTTTCTCTGTCTTCAACGTGTGATATTCAGTTTTCAGCGGCATCCACTTGCTTATTCAAGTCAGCCATTTCTCTTTTAGTCAGCGACATTTCAGATTTAATGGTTCTTATATCTTCTGCTACTGGAAGTAGTAGTTGTTTTAGAGAAGTCAGCTCAGACATAATTTGTGTTACTCTGATGATCTGAATGCTCTTCTGTGCCCGCCTGGTCCTTTTCTCCCTCAGTATCCGCCATCATTTCTGATTCTTTAGCAGCCATCTTCTGGGTTTTTTTTGGTTCTCTTAGAGCAAACAAGTTTCCAGGGGCCATCTTATAGATCTTACTCTTTATTATCTCTAGTATATTTGATTTGTTTTGGAAATAACTGGGTAGGTAAACTGTGAAAAATAAAGAAAAGGGTTAGAGAGAGAAACCATCACATGACCTAAAATCTTCCTAATATTAATTTAATAACAACTTTATTGTCAATACGATTAACAATACAATTAAAAAAGAATCCTAAAAAGTTTGTCTTCTATCAACAGCTGTCTTGATTAGCTTACCCATAGATTAGGGTGGTCTGAAGTTCTCAGTGTCTGATCTGCCAGAGTAAATCTGAAACAAATTGCCGTCTGTCTAATCCCTGCGCAGGTATGAGGCATTCTGGCTGAAGGTCTCACCTACAAGCCTTCCACACATCAGCACATTTTATTAGATCTGTTACACAGCAAAGTATCTTGAGCTACTGCCAGGTGCACCAACCTCTTAAACAGCCTTGTTTTGACGAGGCTTATTCTTTCATGCTATCAACTGGGAGATTGGTACTACTAGACTCTTTTGTCTTAGAAACATGTATGGTAAAACAAATAAAGTACATTTGACATGTCTATCCACAGCTTCAGTAAAACTAAAATGTATTATATGTTTTGGCCACATGAAGACTGGTAAACAAGAACATAAATGAGGACAATGTGTAATGGAAAACATGGATACACATATTTTAACCCCTAAACATGATTGTATATTAGGCTTAAAAAAAAAGTTGTGATTATGCTTGTTGGTAAAAGTGCTAATAAAACTCAACCAATTTGCTTCATTCCCCCCCACCCCACCCCCATGTTCATTTCATATTGAAGTTCAATGGTGCAGTGGTCTTTTGAGCCATCTATTATTACAATATATAGCTATGACCAAAAATGATTTTTTTGGAAAACCTTTTTTTTTTACATATATTCTTATCTCTACCACATATAGTATGCCTGATCCTGTTGCAACTTACATAATATGAAAGGAAATTTTGTGGCCTTTCATGTGATATAAGTTACATGCATGCAGCACAAAATATCTGGTAGTTAAACATACATAAATAAAAACAGTGAAAAACAGGCGGAAATAGGGCTGAGTGTAAGTGGGTTCTTTCACTGAGCTGCTCTGAGCAACTCACTTACTTAACACGTTCACTATGTATACCAATCAAGGACAGCAGAGCAAGTGGAATATTTTGAGTTAATTATTTTACACCTGGAACTACTTTGTCAAAATGCAGGAAGCAGTGCTTTAGTGGTATAAATAGAATAACCAATCCTACTCTGTATTAGTAAGAATAATATACTAGATTGCAGGATAAACTCACTGCCAGGTTTGTGATTTGTAATATCGTTCAACTATTAATGAGTAGATTATTCTTCTTACCTCACTCCGGGTCATATTAATATTTATACAAGGTAAATGTATGTGTTCCCTTATAAAAGTTTCCCATAGTAAAATCATAGCAAAGTTTATTAAAGCATAGCGAACACAGGATAAAGTGTAATGTAGGTAAACATTGTTAAACACAAAATGAGCTCCCCTTTTAATCTCTTTAGTTGTATTAAATAGTTCCCTTGTGGAAAACCAATACATGTTGAATATCTAAAACTACACATACTGTACTGTATATCATATTGTTATATGGACCACTAAGTAATTTAATAATAAATTATGAATGTGTTTCAGGAAATGCTTGCATTTTAGAGATTTGAATTTAAAAAAACTCCAACTAAATTGAAAGACTTTTACAAAAATTATTATATTGGTAGGTATAGGATTAATCAATTCATCTCTTGTTCACATGATTTAATTAATATATTAGAGAAAAAATATATATTCTAATGTCCCATATGGGGTTTTACATTTTGCTTGTTTGTACCATAGACCTTGTAACATACAAGGTCTATGGTACAAACAAGCAAAAAGTCAAAGCATGTAAATACATCAGTGCTTGTGAGGAATATCCTTGATAGATGAATGATTGATAGGACTGGCTCACTTAGGCAGGACCAAACAATGCAGTGCTTCTCCAGCGTCTGAAGGCCTTCACCAACAGTCAATTGCTCCAAAATGCGCACTTTAATTAAACAACTCACCTTTTTTAAAATAATGGCAGACAGATATAAATAATTTAATATAAAAGAATTTCCTGGACTAACAGAGCCTCTAATTTGTGATCAGGACCTACCATTTTGAATGTAGAGGTGTCTTGTTCAGGAAATGTCTGCAGAGGGGAGAAGTAAGTAAGTAATTTAAGCCTTGGTTGCCAGATTCCCTTGTGTAGAGAACTGCTGACCTTTCTTAACCCACATGACCAATATTAAGCAGCAGTGATTTACCATAGATTTTGTTGTCCATCTCCACTTATAGTTGTCAGACAAAATTGTAAAATATACATGCATGGTGTGTTATTATTTTAACCAATTCATTTGATCTCACTTTTTTAAAAGTACCTAAATAGTTCAATTGGGTTGAATGGTCAAATGGTTGTTTTATGCTGTTATATTTTTCACAGCGCTGCCTGACAGAATTTAAAGTACCAGTAGCCATCTTGTTTACATTTACAGATGTAAAGTAACTTTAAATCTGAGTGACCAATTACCAGCAAAAAAATCCCAAAAGTAGTAAGTAGACATGCAGATTTGGATGAAAAACAATTAAATTAAATGGAAGATAGCAAAACAGAAAAAAATACAAAAAAAATCTCTGATTCACTCACCCCGACTTTGTCACTTCAAATAATGTATCTTTAGCGGTTTGTAAACGCAACAGAAAAACACAAAAAGACTCTTCTGCACATTATCCACCTCTCTCCGACATAGACCTTGAAAAATTACTAAAATCTGAGACGTCGTTGAATTTATTTGTATTCCTCCTGTCTGTTCTGCTCAAACTGTCTGCACTGAGAGGAAAACAAAAATAACTTGGTGCCGTCTTAACTTCACCCCCTAGTGTATCTTTCAATGGCAATGTACACAATATCAAAAATAAAGATGTACTTTCTTTTGCATGTTTCAATTAAATTAATTTACTCATCTTAACTCAGTATGTAGTTCAAAGTTATAAATTGGACTACTTTATTGGCATGAGGATATTTAATAAAACAAATTAATTTCAGAAAGTCAGAAAACAGTGACAGTGACATTTGAATCATCATTTTAGTGTTTGGAGCATCTTTCTTTTGTAGTATGCTTTGTAATTCACATGACAGATGGACTATTGACCAGAGGTGTAAGGATGTGAGAGCATTAGTTAAATCTAGTTATCCTCCTATGGTGAGGTTTTAACCAATCACAGGCCAGGATTTCCAATTACTGATTCATATATATATATATATATATATATATATATATATATATATATATATATATATATAACACACACATATATATATATATATATATATATATATATATATATATATATATATATATATTTATTTATTTTTATATATATATATAAAACAAATTAATTTTAGAAAGTCAGAAAACAGTGACATATATATTGGCAGTTGGCCTCTTTATTGCAAATTGAGGCCAACTGCCAAGTATTAAAGGAGAGCAATCAGTCTGCTAGAGGCTGCTGCTGTTTGTTGTTCGTATTGCAAAAAGTACTGTGTGAAACTGAGTGTTTTGTTTTGTATGTCAGGTAAACAGCTTAGCTGTCCTGCAAGTTAGTCAGGGACCTGCTTAAGTGCTCATAAGAACCCGAAAGCGAGCCGAGTGAGGCGCCCACTGTATATATATATATATATATATATATATATATATATATATATATATATATATGTTTAATCAGTACATGAATATATGCTTTCTAACATTATGTACAAATCGAGTGTGCTGGAAGGTGAATAGTATTTAACATTTTAAGAAAGTATTCTTGTTGAAATTTATCATATTTTCCATTTAAATGTTATGTGAAAAATAACATATTCGGATCACTCATTTTACCCTTTCACTGATTTTTGTTTTGTAATAATGTAAATTTGAAATTTATAATACAGTAGTACTACAATTTCCATGCATGCTGCTAACCATGTGTGATTTTAAGTTGTCTCCAGGAGCATGTGAACTAGTGGTGCTGGTGGTGCAGCAGCACCCCCTGACTTGAAATACAGGGGTGCTATCAGAAGCTGGTGCAATGATAATAGATCAATCAGTGCTGACTGTCACAAGAAGCGTGGAGTATTTTATAAATCGCACAGCTGCAATCTCGCGAGAGTTGGTTAGTAGTTGGAACCTATTAGACTCATGTATACAGCAGATACGGTTATTGGTTATGTCCCAAAAAAGATTTTTATAACTCCTTCAGCAGCACTAAAATCAGCACATCACAAATGCTGCCAATGGGGGTGCTGCTTTGTGGAGCAATACTAAAAACACACGACACAGTGACATTCTATACACGCAAGATGTCCATTACCTCATGAATAAAATGACACCAGAATGCAAGTCAGCCTTCGGAGCCTTCCAATTGTCCTTGTCTGCAACATCTACTGGAAATAAAATACAACTGTTCAACCTGTTTTTACAAGTAAACAAGACATTTCTAAATTGCAGTATTTACTTGTAAACAAGACATTTCTAAATTGCAGTATTTACTTTAAGTGGATCATAACATTACACTACTTTTCGATTTGTTTTCTCTAAATGTTTCATGGTAAGCATGTTGTAAACTTTGCAGCAAGGACCGTGGTTAAAGCATTTTTTTACTTCAATAGATAAACAGGTGTTGATGCTGGCTTTGTTTAATGAACTTGTTTTAACATAATAGCAACCAATTTTGTTCAATGGCTCTCAGCATCCCCACTATAAGAATTTCTGCACCACTGCTCGTCTTCCACATTCAGGATCGCATTGCTAAACATTGCTAAAGCAGACCAACTGTTGAATGCAATGTGGGCAAGTCCTTTGGTGGTAGGCAGTGTCACTCAATGCAGAGCCCATCCAAAAGTTCAAAGACTGTAAAATGAAAAACAAAGGCTTTTTGTTTTTCTTTTTCCAAGCTTTAGCACAGTACCAGCAAACAGCCTGGACCTTTCTTTCTCACATTCTGATTATCAAATTAGTAAAAAGCCAACAGCATTGTTTCTCGTTGACTGTTTTTTTCAATAACTGGCAAGAAAACATATTACCACCGTTTTACAATTTTTAACATACAGTGAAGTTTAAAAGGACAGTGATGTTTAAAAGAAAAACAAATGAACAGATTGTACCCAGACCCAAAATAAGTCAAATAAAGCACAAGAGCAAATTTAATAAGTAACAGATGAAAAGTACTATTTTTTTCGATGCACTGAGGAAAACAAAAATAACTCAATGCCATCTCAACTCTGCCCCCTGGTGTATCTTTTCAATGGCAATGTACACAATATCAAAAATAAAGATGTACTTTCTTTTGCATGTTTCAATTAAATTAATTTACTTAGCTTAACTTAGTGTGTAGTTCTGAGTGATAAAAGGGACTACTTTATTGGTGTAAGGATATTTAATAAAAAACAAAACATTTTTTGCCTTTTTTTCTTCAAATCCACTGTTTTACCTGGATTATAAATGCAATAAGGCCCTTCAGGGTTGCCGTATACATAGAATATACTGACTTCTCAATGATGATTATATAAAAAAGCTAAATAAATATTTATTTGAATCCCTTATATAGCATAAGCATTAGTCTCCTAAACATATAAAAAAAAATCCAAGAAACCAATCCTATATGTTGCTAGGGATCAAAGAAACACAATACTTTGTTGTGGAATAACAAAAAACAAAACACTGAGCTGCATTCAAAAACAAACCAAGTTTAGGGAGTATGCGTGAATGTGTAATCGTTTTATTTCTTTTATTGTATGGTCCTCAAGTCACTGAAAGCAATCCCTCTCAGGTACTCAATAGACCCATTAATAGGAATTAGGTGAAGCAATATTTGCTGTGTGTGTGTGCGTGCATGCTGGTGTGTATTTTCTTTCCCTCAATTGATGCAGCGGCCAGCTTTCAGATTTTGCGGAGCTTTTTGATCTCAATTTTGTTGGCAAATAAAAACACACTTCTACAGTTAATTTCCATTATGCTTGTTCATCTGGCTTTTGGAGATGGCAGAATAAGGCCTTCTTTGTTTCTGATGGACTCCAGGTGTTTATCACTGAGACTTACTAATGGATCTGACCACAAGAAAAACATGCAGAAAAACTGAGCACCATACACCAGCAAGCCAAGGAGCCTTACAAGTTAAAAGTATTTCCAGCTTTGCTGAAGTAAGTGAAATGGAGTAAGTGAAATGAGCAGAGTCTGTTTACATGCTGTCAAAGACTGCTTTGGTCTGGGAGATTGTCACTTCCATATCTCTTGATTGGTGGTGATCGTTAAGATTGGCCAGTTCATATTACCTGATGTTATTTTCATGGCAGATTAACCCAAATGCACATGAGTTATTTGATTTTACACTCTGTTTCAGTTCCAATATTTCTGTATATGTATATGGCAGATTTAGGATTTAATCCATATGGAAGAAAATATAGTTTTCAAAATATTGCAGATAATGTATGTGGGTGATACATCTTGCATATACTGTACGGCTTCTCTCTCTCGGATTTGTATAACAGTTTCCAAAAAAATAATCCACCGATTTTTTTTTAATCTGGTGAATTAAGGGGTAATTTTTTTTTTTTTAAATTTATAAAAATGTTTCAGCCTTGTAAATCTTGTTTACAGTGGTATCAAGGACTTTAAGGCCATTGATTTTAATAGCTTGTCAGGACATCATATACAAATATCATGATTCCAAGGGATTTATTTGTGGACTGGTTTTATATGCAAGACTAAAGGGAATATTGTTGGAAGGAAAATTGTTGTTTGGGTGACAGCACCAAACCAAGGGAGCTTCAGAAGGAGAGATAGCACTGGAGACACAGTTGGTGAGGCTATAGCATGTACTGTTCGAGATACTTTGTTTGCAAGGATCTTAAGGTTAAAAATACATTTTAAAGTTTGATAATATGCCAACTTGCATAGCGTGAATACAATATATACAAGTATATAAATATAAATTACACCAGCCATACATTAGGTACTTCCAATAAAGGTCCTTTCTTTGTGGCATTAAGGACTATTAGTTTAAAGACTAATGTAATATCAGCTTGCAAAGCCCCTCTGTTTTTAAGTATAATGCCAGGCAATCAATAGATGCCAATTAAAGCTTTTACTTTCCTTCCTGCTTACCGTTCATTCCCACAGTAGTTTACTACACCAACACTTTGTATAATCACCAACAATCTATGTTATACAGTATATACTACTGTATTTATGCAATATGGACCATAATTATGGAGACACTGAAAGCTAGAACAGATCAGACTAAACAAAACGTTTAGGCTCCATTCAGCCCACCTCTGCTTAAGAAACCCTGATTGCTTTCCCTTCTATTTCTTTGTCATGGATTTTCACGCTTGGTGGTCTTTGATTATTTCCACCATTGCTGCAGAATTATCAGGATCAAACACTGCAATTTTTCCAAAGAAGGTGCTTTTTTCTCCTGTGGTTGTACCCAATTGTGCAAGCCTTGTTAACTTAAAGATGGGGGTCATTGGAAAAACTGATTGAGACCTACACAGCAGCATATGTAGAAAGCACTCACCAGCATATATGGCAATTATAGCTGCCTTTTTTAGGCGGGGTAATCAGAGCTAGGAACTAAACAAAATATCTTTAAACTCCTACACTGAGTGTACACTTCTTTATGGCAAATTTTATATATATATATATACACACACACACACACACACACATAGAGCAATGCCAAAAGTTTTGCATCATCTAAAATTTTAGGATTGAGACAACATTTTAAAAAGGTATATATAAACATAATTTAGATATTTTATTTACATTATGTAATCAAAGGAACTATAAAATGATATCGCAAAAATCTACCGGAAGCCATTGTAGTACAGTATTTCACGTTAGATTTCGAAATGTCACAAATCAACATTTTTGTCAGTTTTTCGTTAAGTATATGGAAAACTACAAAGCGCTGTGTAATTCAATATGTTAATGTAACATTATTCAGCAGGTTTCATTCTATAGGGTGATACAAAACATTTGGCCATAGCTATATATATATTTCCACTATGGCTATGAGTTTGCAATACATATTTAATATATGAATCAGTCAAGAAAATAAGCGAGACAAGGTTGGATAGTAAACACGACTATATATCTTTTATTTTAATATAGCTGATACAGCATACGTAAATAAATAAACATAAATTAATAACAGAAAATGTTTTTGAAGTTCATACTGCATAGTTATAAAAGTTTTTTTTGGCGTCCGGCTCTCCGTGCGGCTTGTTGCATAATCCAGTTCATATCCTGGTTGTCATATTTGTTTACATCGTTGAGTCGGAAAGCAGCGACAATGACTTTGTAATTGCCATTTCAGTGTTTGAAGCATCTTTCTTTTGTAGTATGTTTTGTAATTCATTTTCTGTTAAATCACAGAATCAGTGTTCAGCCATTTCTTCTTGTTGTGAGTGCAGGGGAGAAGGGTGTTCCTTTGAAAAGGGGCAGGACTGACAGTGATCTGAACCAATCACATGACAGAGGGATACTATTGCCTGGTGGTGTAAGGATGTTAGGGCAATAGTTAAATCTATTTTTGCTCCGATGATGAGGTTTTAACCAATCACAGGCCATGATTTACAACCACTGATTCATTATATATATATATATATATATATATATATATATATATATATATATATATATAAAAAATCAATACCGTGAATATAATACTCTGCATTACTCAAATGAAAAAACAATGTACAAAACACAAAGTTATTCATTTTGATTCACAATTGAGATGCTGGAGAGTTTTTATCTGCTTTCAGTTTAGGCTCCTCGTTCTACACCTCTGATCTCACTCTACGCACTGATTTACAGCACTAGATTCCAGCATTCATCGTCAGCTATATCCTGCCACCCCACTGGACTGACACATTCTGCATTATAACTTATTATAATCCTGCTTTTTTTAAAATTAATTTATTGCAATTCTACCATATTTCTTTAATTTATTGTATGTGTCACTTACTGCATAGTACCGTGACTGTCAAATTTAAAGCGACTTTTTTTTATTTTATTTTTTTATAAATATAACGTGCCCAATTCCGCTTATAAGCGGACTTGGCAACCATGCCCATAATGAACAACATTTCTTCATGGCGTATATTTGAAAAGGACCTCAGTACTACAATGGAACGCCTAATTAAAAATATTAACTGTAATACTTTATTTTTGTAAAAAATAAAAATAAAAAAGATTTTTAGTACTGTTTTAATAAAACGTATTGCAAAAGTAAACATCAGGACCCCACTGAGCTTACTAACAATGTGCCTGTGTCCAGTCAATGTATATAAATCAAGTATCGATATGTAATACTTGGCAATTTAAGAAGTGTAATGACTACTACCCCAGAGGTTTCACGCAGGGAAAATATAAACCAAGTTGAAATAAACAGATTATTTTTTATCTTTATGACTGGTTTGGTCAGAGCCTTCAAATCTCTCCCCCAAGAAAACAAATACACTATAATGCAGTTCCAGTCTGGCTTTATTTAGTCACAACACAATGAGCAAACATTCCTTCAGCCCACAGCCCAAGGGAAACATATAATAAAAACTCAAATCAGTAACACAAACTGCAAAGAAACACAACAAATCAATAAAGTGCTATATATATATATATATATATATATATATATATATATATATATATATATATATATATATATATATATATATAACAAAAGCAAACATGCAGTATCAAAACAAAACACAGATGAGCAAACCAATAAATAAACACACATAAAACCCAAGCCTTGGGCGTGGCTGGTACAGATTAGTGTGTGGTAATGCCAGGCTTGACACTGGAGGGAGAGAGAGAAAATGGTTACAAAATTGTTTCTACAACAATTTATAATATTAAAAAGAAGCTTTATTCATTACTAAAATTCTAAAAGGAAAAAAAGAACAGTTAATGTCAACAGTCATAATTTAACAATATTAATAAAAGAAAAAAAACAATTACCTCTGCTCAGAGAAGGAGGCATGGAGCACGTCTGAATTTCCAATACACAACGCCAAAATCCAGCTAATAAAAATATCGATCTAAAGTAATTAAATAAACTGCGCAATTAATTAAAGAACAAGGTTGTGCCCTTTATGCACAACAACTCATCTACGCAGTAAAAAAAAAAAGAGGGGGTGGGGGGGGGGGGCTTTACTTTGCTCCACAAGAATCACAAACTCCAACGCTGTGCTTCCTCCTGGTCAATCTCGCTCTCTCCCCCTCCCTCAAACTGCTACCTGCAGAGATTATAAAGGCTGGAACACACATCAAAGCAGGAGTTGCTAATCAACTGATTAAGAGAATAATTAGTGCGCTTCCTGCATAGCCCACATCTCAATCATCACCCAGTACACAGACAACAAAAATGCAGCATGGATTACCAGATGAAGCACAAGGTAACGATTTGCTTTATGTTTGCCAGCACTAATATACATAGCGAAATTATTGTGTGTATATATATATATATATATATATATATATATATATATATATATATATATATATATATATATATATATATATTTGATTTCCATTACATGAGAGTAGATGTTAAAACTTCATGCTGATTTGAACTTGGCTCTCGCCAAGATAAGCACCAACTAAGGCGTAGCTTCACAGTAAACTAATGTGATCCATATGTGTCTCCATCCATTTGCGCTTCCTTCCATATGATGATGTAGATATCCTTCTGTCTGGTGTTGATGGCTGAAGTGTAATGCTGGCTCCAGGGATCAGCTTATTTTGCCTCCCTAGCGCATCAGCACACACAGCGGCTGCGATGCTGGCTCTGGGGATCAACCATAGTGCGGTCTCCCCAGCGCATCAGCATGACAACCGTCTGGATTGAGCTAAGTAGGGTACATCTCTGGGGTCTTCAAGTGGGCACCTTCCATCCTCGGTGTTTCGTCGACTAGCCCACGACACCTCAAGAGGGCTCGGCGGTGATTCTGGCGTCCCAGCATCACCCCCTCCGTCCCCACTCAACTCAGCCCAGCTTACTTACCTGTATATCAGCCTTTCTTTCTTTCTATTGTGCTTGAGATCCCCAGCCAGAATCTTTCCGTCTCAACCACAGCCAGTTGCTGCTCCTCTCTGCTGCTTCAGATAAGTTCTTCACTGTGCGGCGCAACTCTTGGCCATTGAATCCGACATCTCTGAGAAACCGGGTTGTAGAGTGTGCCACAAATCCTCGACATCCCACTTCCACTGGGTAAACCCAGACTCTCCATCCTCGCTGTTCGCTTCAGTGGCTAGTTGAGCATACCGCAGTTTCTTCCTCTCATACGCCTCATCTACAGCATCCTCCCATGGCACTGTTAACTCCACCAGGTGAACAAGGCGTGCTGATCCAGACCACAAGACAATATCTGGTCGAAGGTTTGTGGTGGCAATCTCAGGTGGAAAAATAAGCCGTTGACCAACATCCGCCAGCATTTTCCAGTCTCTAGCAGCTTCCAGTTGTCCTGGGCGAGGATTGGTTTTAACACCTTTTCTTGGTGGTTGCTCTCCTGGGCGGAGGAATGTTGTCTTTTGTGTGTAATGTTTTGATGGAACAGGTGGCAACTTATTGGTCATGTTACGCTTGTCTTCCAATGCTAAGGCCAAACATCGCAGCACCTGGTCATGGCGCCAAGTAAACCGTCCTTGGCTAAGAGCCACCTTACATCCTGTCAAAATGTGCCTTAATGTTGCAGGTGATGAACACAAAGGACATGAGGGATCCTCTCCTACCCAGAGGTTTAGGTTCTGTGGTGATGGGAGAACATCATATGTTGACCTTATAAGGAAACTGATCCTGCTCTGTTCCATTGACCATAGGTCTTGCCAGCCAATCTTGCGTTGTTCCACACTCTCCCATCTCATCCATTCTCCCTGCTTGCCCTGGGAAATGGCCTTTATACACCTCATCCTCTCCTCCTGCTTTTGCACCTCGTTGACTACAAGCTTCCTCCGTTCGCTGGGGCTGCCTTGTGCCATGTAGGAGGAGCTGAACTGAGACCAAGACCCCCTCTTCCATGCTGAACTTGCCCCATGATATCACCAATTCGAAGGGCAGCCTTTGCATCCTCCACAGCTTTCTTTGCCACCCACTTTCTTCCAGTTTTCAACACAGGTGCTGCCTCCCTTACGCATTTGTCGGCGTGACTCTACTAATGTCATTTCCAGTCGGACCTTGGCGCACTTAAACTCCTCGGTTAGGCGGAGACAGGTAGCTGCAGTATTCCTTTACCATAAAGTCCCACTCTGCTGAGGCAGCGTGGAACTCCCAACCATTTCCTGATGTGTGAACTGATTAAAGCTTCCAGCTTCTCTACTGTTGTCAAAGAAACCTCGTACACAGTCAGTGGCCACAGCAACCTTGGCAGTAGGCCAAACTGAAAGCACCAGAGTTTTAGTTTGCCTGGTAAAGCGCTGCTGTCTATGCTCTTCAACCCTTCCACAGCTTGTTGTCTAACTTCTCCCACACGAACTGTGTCCTTTAGATCCCGTCGTACCATCTCCCAAGGCTCTTCACTGGCTTCTCAGACACTGTTGGTATTGCCTCACCATTAATGAAGAACGTTTTATCTACTACTTTACCTTTAATTATAGAGATGCTCCTTGATTTAGTGGGCTTGAATTGCATTCGTGCCCATTCAATGTTATTGGTTAATTTGCCCAATAACCGATTAGTGCAGGCTACTGTTGTAGTCATGGTTGTCATGTCATCCATGTATGCTCGAATTGGTGGTAGTCGTATTCAGAAGCCAACGCTCTCCTCCCACTACCCATTTTGATGCCCTAATGATTACTTCCATTGCCATGGTAAAAGCCAGTGGAGAAATGGTGCATCCTGCCATTATTCCAACTTCTAGGCATTGCCATGTAGTGCTGAATTCTGAAGTTGAAAAACTAAATTGCAAATCTCCAAAGTAGGCTTTGACTAGATTTGTTATTGTCATTGGTACACTGAAAAAATCAAATGCTGCCCAAAGAAGTTCATGTGGCACTGAACCATATGCATTAGCCAAATCCAGGAATGTCACATGGAGCTCCTTCCTCTCCTTTTTAGCTGATTGAATTTGTTGCCAGATCACACTGATGTGTTCTAAGCATCCTGGGAAACCTGGAATGCCCGCTTTTTGTATTGAAGTGTCAATGAAGCAGTTCTTTAATAGGTAAGTTGACAATCTCTGAGCAATAATGCTGAAGAAAATCTTGCCTTCTACGTTTAATAGGGAAATAGGGCGAAACTGACTGATGCTGCTAGAATCTTTTTCTTTAGGTATAAAGACTCCACCTGCTCGGCGCCATGCTCTTGGTACAACCTGTTTTCCCATGCTACTTTCATCAGTTTCCACAGGATTAGTAGAACTCCTGAAGCACTCTTGTACACTCTGTGCGGAACTCCATTAGGCCCTGGAGATGATGAAGCCCTTGCTTTTTCACAGCTTGCTCTACTTCTTTCCACTTAGGTGCACAGTCCTCCATTTGGTATTCTGGTGGATTGATAGGTGGGATGTCTGAAGGAATTGACATAGGCTCCTGCCTTTTTGAATCTGTATCGTTTCCTCCAAATATCTCTCCAACTCAAACTTAGATGCTTTTAGTGTGCCATTCTTCTCACTGGTGAATAACTTCTTTACAAATTTGAATGGGTCTTTATAAAAGTTAGTTCTCGCATGCTCCTTCTTTTTGTAAGCGTTTCCGTGGCGCTCAGCTCTGCGCAATGTTGCAAGCTTATGTTTTATGACCCTTTGTAAGAGATTGAGTCCCTCCTTCTGACTTTCTTCTGCTCTTCTCCATTGCTTCCTCAGCTGTCTCCTTTCTCTAACTAAGCGTTCAATCTCCTGCTGCCGTCTAGACTTTCCAGGAATAGTTTGTACTTTTTCCTTCCTTTTTCAACTCCAAACCTCTAAGCTTCCATATCGTAGATGATGTCCCCAAATTTATCCAGTTTCTTTTCAACTGTTCCACTTAACCTTTCCAATGCAAAGCAGAGATCTGTGTTTACTGTGTCCCATGCAGTTTTCTCACAAGCTCTTGGCCATTTAACTCCAGGCTTGTGCCCGTTGAGGTTCTTTTCTCTCTTACGCTGGTTTGTCTGCCCAGGTTCACAAGGATCATTAGGCTCATCACTAACTGTGTCCATGCAAGTCCTCCTCACATCTATGACAGGGGTGTTGATATCCTGCGAACTGTGGTTTGCTTCCTGTCGCTGGATTTCATTCGACTGACTTGACTGACTTAAGTAAGAAGTACTGATCAATCACGAGGCCCTTGTCCCTTCTCCCTCAAGCATTTCATTCTCCCTTGATGAATCTTCAAACCCCTGACTGTTGTCGCTTTGCTCCAGCCGCAGACACAAACCTGGAGTTCCATGTCTTTGCTAACTGCAGATCTTGAACTAGTCTTTTGTGAAGTACTCTCCATACTCATATCCGTTTCCGTTCCTAAGTCCTTAACCGTGTTGTCCAACGTTGAGTCATCTTCCGCCCCCGCTCTCGCAGACTCTAGGGGTATTTTTCTGTTTAATTTCTTTGAAGCCTTGGGGGTGTCTCCAGCATCCTGTAAACACAGAGCTGGATACTGCCGACAAGGGTAGCTAACCTGCCAGCCCCAATGGGGTCTCTTTCCTCCAGTCAGCTGTCTCTCCAGGCTGTCACGAGGTCTTTCCCTTGTTGCCAGCTGCACTATTCACAGCAGTCACTGGGCGTATCCAGATCTTCATGATTTCCATTACATGAGAGTAGATGTTAAAACTTCATGCTGATTTGAACTTGGCTCTCGCCAAGATAAGCACCAACTAAGACGTAGCTTCACAGTAAACTAATGTGATCCATATGTGTCTCCATCCATTTGCGCTTCCTTCCATATGATGATGTAGATATCCTTCTGTCTGGTGTTGATGGCTGAAGTGTAATGCTGGCTCCAGGGATCAGCTTATTTTGCCTCCCTAGCGCATCAGCACACACAACGGCTGCGATGCTGGCTCTGGGGATCAACCATAGTGCGGTCTCCCCAGCGCATCAGCATGATGCGCATATATATATATACACAGTGCCTTGCAAAAGTATTTCAGTTTTTTAGATATTTCAGATATTTCAGTTTTTTATTTTTCTTAAAAATATTTCCCAACATAAAACCAATGTCACCTTACAATAATTGATTTTGAGTTTCAGTGTTTTAAAATAAAATATCAAACAGAACAAAATTTCATTGTACCATTTGTAATTCAATAATATGAGAGAATTGGTCAGGGGTCTGAATACTTTTGCAAGGGACTGTATATATATATATATATATATATATATATATATATATACTGTATATATATATATTAGGGATGGGACGAATACAGCGGTTCCGAATAATTTTCCTTTAAGGTCTCACTGAACCGACACATTTCAAATGAAAGCAGGTTAAACTTTTAAATCACACAATTAGGCTGTGCTGTGTGTATAATCTTCAAAGTGCTTTCAATTAAAAATAATTTGCCGCCTTTTAATCTGTAAACAAGTGAGTTTCGCAAGACAACCAAAATAAAGACTGTTTGGACTCGAGACCTGAATCAAGATTTGAACTTGAAAACCTCTAAAGCAACAGTGCGGTAATCAGAGCTGAGAGACACTTCTTCACACTGATATGACGATTCAAAAGTAGATGAGCCTGTGAATGTTCCGCTTTTGCTTGTTTATTTTTCAACTGATATTAGTTATATGAAATAAGCCTTGGGTATAAATAGACTAATGTGTATAAGGATAGTACATTGTCCAATTGTTTAGTGCAGGCTAATGTGTTACGCATACAATATTGCAGCAGACCTTGCTGTTAGTGTTACGTCATCGATCGAATTCGATTGAAATTATAATGGGCCATCTGCAAAGGGTTAATCGTGCATCATTTTTTTTTATATATATATAAAATCAAATAAACCAGTAGAAGATCTGCATTTTCTCCATGGCAGTCCAATCATAAGTGAGCGGAGGCAGGCAGGGCCGGATTAATGCATAGGCAAACTAGGCACCTGCCTAGGGCCCGAAGTCATGGAGGGGCCCAAAATGATTTATTATTATTATTATTATTATTATTATTATTATTATTATTATTATTATTATTATTATTTTTTTATTTTTTTACACAGGATACAGAGTTGCGTGCAAACTGGAAGAACTTCATTTACTGACATGTCAACCGAGGCAGCGTATCTCACTTGTGTTCACACAAAATCAAAATGGCTGACCCAGAATTTACTCTCACTCACTTTCGCACAACAAAACACAAGTAAATTCCAGGTTAGTCAGTTTTGATTTTGCTTGAATACAGCAAACAATGTGTCTTTCGGGGGCAGTAAAGCATAAACACAAGAAACAGGAAGAATAAGAATACAAGCAGCAAAGGGGGGCATTATATTTTTAGAAATCGGTGCTGAAAAGTCCCGAACTGCCGAAAACCTTATCCCCGACCCGGAGAAAGAGCATTTTCTTTAACGAAGCGTGTTAAAAACCACCTCCGATCAACAGTAAAGCAGGAAAGCTAACTGCCTTTGCTGTATTGGCAATTGAGAAAGAAGTAAGCCACGTTAAACTGCACTTGACTTAAGGTTGCCAACCATCCATACATTTAAGGCCAGTCAGTAAAAAAAACACTAAAACGTAAATAAATAAATGTCCGTGATTTTGAATTTAAATAAATATGGTATGTATTTTTTATTGCTTTGTGGCTTTCCCCATCAGCTCGAATGACGTATACCTACACATGCGATGGCAGTGAAAAGTACCAGAAGAAGAATGCCAATTAACAATACTGTGCTGAAATTAGTATACGCATTCTTCAACCAAGTAAGTAACCTAAGCACAGCAAGCTCAGGAGACCAGCATGCAATGCATTATTTGTTATTGGAAATATGCTGGATAGCCTAGATGGAATTTATGCAATAACAAGGGACTGACTTGACGGATCTTAGACACGGGATCTGGCAGCTGATGAAAACTGGCGCAAAATTGTCTACACCTAGCGGAGAGACACATTTTCCTACACTTGCCAAGCTTGCCATTAATATGTTGGATTTGCCGCATAGTACTGCAGAATTAGAACATGTTTTTTTTCTCAGATGAACTTTGTAAAAACAGACGTAAGAAATCAATTGTCTACAGAATTCTGAATGGAATTCTGAATGGAATTATCAAGACTGCTGTTAAAAACCATACCAACAATGTAAATGATCCAGCATATGTGCAAATGTGTCTATATATGACCATAAGTAAATAAGACCTAAAGAAATGTAAGTACACAAAACTAGCCCATTTTATTTTATATGTATTTTATTTTTTGTATTTTTTTAAAACAATGTCAGTAAAAACAAAATTACAAGGCTGTCACCCTGATTTGACTACATGACAATGTACAGGTATTTTTTTTAATATATATATATTATTGTGGACTATAGGGGAACTACAATTATTGGAGAAAAGTTTGAGCACCTGTCTATATAGAAGCATCACGTTTTTTAAATTCGATAGCAATCAACATATGGTGCTCTTGTCCATATTCAAACTGTTTAATTTTTATTCAGTAAATTGCGAAAGGTGATTATCAAGCTCCACTATGGGATTTGACGTAGATAACTAGAAAAAATAAATTGACCATTTCTGATCAAAACCATGTATAATAACTTAAAAAGGAAAATGATATATTTCGCAAATTGGTGGATCGTGAGTTACGCTAATATATACAATCTGTATATTTGTTGTTATTCATATAAGAAGATAGGGGCCCAGAACTGTATGTGTGCCTGGGGCCCCGTCATGGGTTAATCCGGCCCTGGAGGCAGGACAAACAGTTGAAGGTATGTATTATCTGCCTTGACTGAAGGGCTTGAGTAAGTTTAACCAATGGGAGAGTCAAAGATCTGCCCCTTGTTATGAAGGTGTCCAATCAACATAAACAGTTGAAGGTATTCTCTGTTTCAGTTGAAGGTCTTGGGAAAGTCAGAGATCTGCCCTGGTTTTGCAGCTGTCCAATCATTAGACAATGGAGACATCATTGTCGATTTTGATTATGAATCAATTTTCAAAAAAATGGAGAACTGACACAGGAAGGTAAGAGATATACTCGCCACTTCCGATATGGAACAGCACTGGCTACAGTAATCCAGAATGTCTACGAAGTCAATGCAAAAACATGAACATTCCCAAAATCACTTGCGAGCCTCTGTAACACTGAAAACTTTTGGACATACCTGAATTGATGTTCAACTGGATGAGCAAAAGCGTAGGGATACAGTACATCACAATGAGCAAGTAAGAAAAAATGTGAGGTTTATAAATGCTTGATTGATTCTGTTGTCTACCTTGGCAAGCAAGAACTGGCTTTTAGAGGGCACGATGAAGGCATCAATTCCTCAAATAGAGGTAATTATGTGAAATTACTTTCTCTGATTTCTGACTACGACAGTATGTTAAGCAATCACTTGTCAATAGCCACAGTATTCTCAGGTACCTCTAACAAGATTCAGAACGACTTAATCTCTTCGATATCTCAGGTTCTGCTAGATGCAATAAAAGCAGAAACGCAGGAAGCCAAATACGTAGCTGTAATGGTAGACGAAGCAATCAATGTTGGAAACGCAGCTCAGCTGTGTTGTATTCAAGTTTGTGACAGTGGTCCGAAAGAACAGCTTGTTCTGTGAAAATGTGTTACATTTACTAAAATAAAAATAGTAATACAAATGCTTTTAAATAGACCAAATTCCAATTGGGCTTATTCCTTTTTTTAATAACTTTGATGTCCAGTATGTACAGTAATGTACATACTGGATATCAAAGTTATTGTATACAGTATATATCAAACTTCATTGAATAAATAGGCATATTCTACACAGGGGACACGCCCCTCACCTTTCAACGCAATCAACTGAGGCAGCATAGGAGTGCAATGCATTATGGGTGATCTCAAGCAGAGAGGGGAAAGCAGAGCCTGGTGTCATGCCAAAGTTTTTGAGCATTGGGATCTTATTGTCATAGAGTGGCTGTGAAATACCCCCTCTTATCCTCAGAAGAGAGTGTTCGCTACCGCAAAGAGGTGACAATCTGAATGAAATTAACGTTTATTTTGAATGTTATTACTACAGGTTCTCGCGTGCATTTCCTTCTCTTTGGCAACCACTCATTGTGTGGTTTTACCATTCTTGCAGCAACACTAACAGCATAAATAAAGCAATGGTGTCTACAAGTGATACAAAGCTTGATACAAAGGTAAATATAACACAATGTCTTGAAAAGAGAACAATCAGTAAAACTGGCACATGAATACAATGTGGGCACCCGCATGATCTACGGCAGGGGTGTCAAACTCAGTTCCTGGAGGGCCACAGTGTCTTCTGGCTTTCGTTCCACCCGAGCTCTCAATTACTTAATTGGTCTAATTATTTGATTAACTGGACACATTTAACACTTCTCTTCAGGTCTCAAAATGTTTCATAGGTAGTGTATTTTTAAACCCATCAACTGTAAAAGACCTTGAAAAATATTAAATATGTCAAATTCAACAAATAATTAGATCAAGTCTGTTAATTGATAGCTTAAGTTGAAAACCAGATGACCCTGCGGCCCTCAAGGACTACGACATCAAGAAATTAAAAAATAAGCTGTTTACATTTTACAGGGACGTAGGCAACAGTGGACCATCCAAGGTCAAGATAATTAGGGAGTGTAGGATGAGTGTATCATTGGTTCCTTCCATGTTGTAGCTCAGTTCATGGTACATATTGAATGAAATCTACTATACATGTAAAAATTTATATTTGTTTACATTCACAGTAAATGACACCAAACATTATTTTTTCAAACACAGTACAGTACAGATTATACTTATAAAAATTGTTTGCATTTATTTACATGCACAGTAAATGACAGAAAACATAATTTTTTCTAATGATAAAATTATACTGTGGTAAACTACTGTACAGTAAATTCCGTAAGGTCTTTTTTTTTGTTATAGAGTGTTTACTCGTGATGAGCTGTCATAGGTGCAAGTCAAACCCGGTTTTTAAAATGAACTATCCCTGCAGGCGATCATGATATAAAGTGGGTCCATGTGCATTTAATTTACCAATATTTTATTTTATTTCAGGGTCATGTATTAATGAACAGGTCATGTTTTGGGAGGTTACCAATCAACCACATGTTTTCACAACCGCAAAGGGCTTGGTCCTAATTACTGCAGTTATGCAGAGTTCTACTGTATATCATAGTTTAAAAAAAAAAAAAACTCATATATTTTCCTGTTTGGCACCACATATATATATATATATGAATATTAAATTAAGTACAGTATCCAAATATGGTCAGGTAAGGCAGAACTGGTAATCTTTTTTGTATCAACAAGCCCTTTCAAATGATAGGCCTTATCATTCATGGGGTTTGAACTGAATTAAATGTTAAGGTGTATTATGTTGGGTGTATTTCAGAATATACTCATCTGGAATTAAATCCTGTAGTGGGGGAACCAGTTCCCAGTTGTATATTTTATAATATTTGTTGACAAACTATAATTTGGGAAAAGTTCGCAAAGCGATTTAATCCAAATCAAACTGGAAGCTTTTTTAAGGAGCTTTTTGGGGGGACTTGGATCAGGTCAGCTGTGGCCAATCAAAATGAACAGTTTTTGCTACCTGGCAGGACCATTAATTAAAGCTTGATCTCTGTATACACTTAGTAACGGGAGACTTGTATTTCACCTGCCAGGGATGTGCTTCCTTTGTCATCCCTTTTGTCTCAGTCTAACGGGGATATAGTATATAGTTTGCTTTCATCAGAAGCTGGATAACATGTGCATATTTCATTGATACAATTACTGCATCCATCTCATTCGTTTGTTTTATTACTGATGCTATTATTATTATTAGTAGTAGTATTATTATTATTATTTTAAAGTTCTTCTTATGACCTTACATGGTCATGGACCTTATTATCTTCAAGATCTGCTGACTCCATATGTCCCTGGTTGTTCCCTGAGATCGGAAAATGGTATCTTCTGACAGTTAAAATTGTCAAAATGACTGTCTCTGATAGTCAAAATTTGTTTGAACTCTGTCGGAGTCAGTCTCTGTTATGTATGTATGTATGTATGTATGTATGTATGTATGTATGTATGTGAGATTTGTATTTTATTATTATTATTATTATTATTATTATTATTATTATTATTATTATTATTATTATCTGCAAAAATCAATTTTTGACCTAGTAGAGTAAATTTTTTCTCACTGCCTCACATCAGCTGACAGAAAGAGACACTTAATGCAAAGAGATAGTTTTTAATTTTTTTAATTTAATTTTTTTTTTTTTGCACACACTTCCCCGCCCCTCTGTTACCAGGGGAGATCAGGAAGCAGTCAGTGCAGCGTACAAACAATCTAGATGCTGATACAAAAGTTATTAATACAAAAATACGTTTTAAAAAAGTAAACGTCAAGAAATAACAGACAAATGCGCAATTTACACACGTTAAAAAAATAAATCTCCAAATGAATTAACGTGTTAATTGCAGAAGTTAACTGCAATTAATTGACAGCCCTAAAAAAAAATACTAAAACACTACAACATGGACTGCGGATGTATTTAAAGACTGGCTTAAAGAAAAAAATATGGACGTTAATTTTAAGGAAATAAGTCCAGAAAAAAACCTCAACAGCATTCTAAGGGATTTTTATGCCAGTGCAGAAGTTCAACTGGCGACCAGTATTGAGTCCCTTTTTTTTAACACAGAGACCCCAGTTGTCCAGTGCAGAGCTTGTCAAGATGCCATACCGATGTAACAGCATTTTACCTGCACCCACTCGGAGCTCCTTACCAAATCCTGAACACTAGACCCTACTGGTACTCCCGTGAACCAATGGGAATGCATTTCCTCGGCGACATGATGCCTAAACTAAGCAACAAAGCCAGTCTCTCACAACACTATACAAACACTGCTTGAGAAATACAGAGGTGCACCTACTTTCAGAAGCTCGGCTGACATCAAGGGAAATAATGTCTGTAACTGGACATTGATCTGCAAGCAGTTTGCTAAGCTACTGGACTCCCACACTGCAAAACAGAAAACAGTGGAGTTCAATTGTATCCTCAAACTCACCTCGAAATCGGACTCCAGCCTCCATTGCAGCTGCGCCACTTCTATCCTCAGTATCAAGAAACTGCCCAGAAAAAAATACTTAATCAGCTTCTATTCTGCCCTCTGCTTATGAGATGCCGTGTTAAATGCAGACTCAAAGTAAGTGTGTTAATATTTTTAACACATAAAAATTTAAATAACTTTAAAATAGCCGTTTAATAAGCGGTATAAACCATTTTGGGCCGAGCGGTTCCAACGAAATATATGCACTGCTGGGTGGTTAAAGGCCCTTGGCTTTGCCGAAGGCCTAATCACTACCTCGGTGTGCGTATATTTCATGGGAACTGCACAGCCCGTCATGGTTTATACCTTACATATCAAATGTTACAGAATCAGACCCCTCTTCAGCCACAGGCAAGTGAAGCGTTGGCATTAAGAGAAATGAAAGGCTAAAACAGTGACTTGTGGTGTGGGACAGAGGTTCATCCTTTTGTTTTGCTCAATTCGCATCAAAGATTTAGCAACATTAGAGAGGTTCTACGTTCAATCTAGAATTCTCATTGCAGTTTTTTTCTCTCTTTTTTCCCAATGAAAGGATCTCTATAATCAGATCATTTACCAGCCAGTAACATTAGACCCTTTGTGACACACCAGTTGGCAGGTACAGGGGCTCGTAACCATGGGCCTCTTGGGACTGTCACAGAACAGGTCTGTCTTATTGATCCCAGGAGGCCGCCCAAAAAAAAATGCATTTTGAAGTTCTGAAAAGAAGGGGCCAGCTGTCAGAGGTAACGACCACCTGTGGACATGCAGATGGCACCAAAGGCACTCAGCCCAATCCATCACACACACCTCAAAACCAGTTACCACTCAACAGCTGTCTCAGGACAAGAGCAATGGCTGAATTGTCCCGACCAACTGAAGTCATCGGGTCCTTTATTAGGTTAAGGTGTGGCAGTAATAGTGCTGCAAAAGGGTATTTCCTGCTAATGAATGATGGGACACCACCACCAAATAAATACAAAAAAAGATGATCCTTTTCAGTATTGTCTAAATTCTCTTTTCTTCCTCCCATGTTCATTCTGAATGGATTGGAACATGGGTAAGTGACTAAAATCCATTAAAATCCCTTGTCAACCCAGGGCTGATTTTGAAAAGGCCAAGAAAAAAGAAAAAAAAAACGTATTGTGTGCATGTTTTCTTTTTTTTAAAATCTGACTATTGAACTGGTGCCAAACCTGGGCTATTCCATTGAATAGGACTGAGTGACTAAATGAGAATAACATCCTTGGGGACCTTTAGGATCAGTTTACCTTAAAAATGCATGGAGCACACAAAGGGGTCAGAGCCACGAGGTAAAGGAAAATGGCTGGGAGGGGACTTTGATGGCTGAAACACTGTAACTGTAGAGGACTTAAAAGAAAAGTTCATTTACAGAAGAAAAAAAAAACTTTCTTTTTAACTAGAAACCCTACTTGAGAGAAAGTGGCACTTTCAAAATATACAATATATTAAAGCTTTTATTACAATCTTAATCAAGAAAAAAGAGGATATATATACAAATAAAGTATGTTAATAAAAAAGGGTTTTGCAGTAATGCCAAGCATTAGCTATAATAATAATAATAATAATAATAATAATAATAATAATAATAATAATAATTATTATTATTATTATTATTATTATTATTATTATTATTATGTACTGTCAGTTGTTTATATTTCATAATCTTGAACACACATAAGCCTGTTTCAGTGTTCTAAATTTACATCTGTCTCTTTTCATCAGTCAAAAAAAACTGTGTTTAATCAGTGATAAAAAAATGAACTTCTATGAGCTAAATATTATACACACACTGCTACAATGTATATACAGTAGTCACACATATGATAATGTTAGAATTAATTCACTTAAAAAATATTTACGTAAGTAAGGTTGATGTATAATTGAGCTATTTACTTTTTTATTTACCACAGACATTATGTATAACTATTGCACATGTTCTCGGCTTGAACTCAAAATTATGCAGTTTGTTACATTTGTCTTGTGTACAGTAAAATGAAAATATTTGATGGTTGCCCAAATCCCTAGACTTTCAAATGTAGACTATCTCCATACGTCTATTTAACTAGAACTGAAACCCAATGCTTAAATGGAGTTTTTGCCTACAAAAAGATAACAGCACATGACTCTAACAAGTCCAACAAGATAACAGTTTCAATGGTAACAGTTTACAATAAGTAAAAGTTCAAATAACATGTAATTTCCCATTCATGATTAATTCGGCATTTCAGATGTCTGGTCAATTGTAAATCCAGTAACAAATCCCTCAGTTGTTTTCTGTAGTTTAGTTTTGTAAATATATCAGTTGTTGAGCCTTCTAAAAGGAAATATATTTTCAAGAAAGTAAAATGACAATGTATTAAATATGTATCTGGTTAGAATATTGGAGTCTTTTTTAAAAATAAGCTGTTGGAACATGGAAAGTGTTTCTAATGATCCAGGCTTCGCACAGTTTGTTCACTTTAATCAGAAAGGAGAGGTTAACCAGCATACTACAAATTCCTTTTATATTTTATTTAAAGTATTATAACTTGTAACTGTGCCAAAAAATTGTTCTGGTTCATTTTTCAGTGGACTCTTAATTTGTCCTTTTTGGAAAGGTTGGAAAATGGTTGGGGAAAAAAAAAGCCCTTCCTTCAGAGGGCAATACAATGCTGGAGTTTTCTTTGACCAGGAAACACGTGCTTGTGAGAAACCTGAGAAATCCTATTAGAAAGGCTGCTGCAAAGCCACAGCCAGCACCGTTCATATGTCACTGCTCTGAAGAGAGCTGAGGCAGCCATATTTAATCAGCAATAAAACCTCCTTCTGGCTCAGGTTTACACCCTATTGTAATATATTATTCTCAACCTTTTTTTTCAGACAGTATTATTGATTAATGTCATTATCATCGATACAGCACACTGTGTTTCTTGTGCAATATGACACTTGCACTGCAGTTTACTGTCAATTATGCACAGCCATACAAATTTATATTTCTTCACTGTTGTGTTATCTATAGTCTGTAAGGCAGCAATTGTTTGCCTTTTCTTCTTCTAAAAAAAAGTTAAATATAAAAATGTAAAGTTGCACATATTTTTATATTTTTTAATACAAAGCCACAGACCTTCCTAAAAAAATCGAATGGTTTCACTCATCGGAAAACAGTAAATAACTCATCAGCACTCAAAGTCAAAAGGGGCCACCAATGAAGTTTAGGCCGGGACACTGTCCTAATTGAAATACTGCAATGAATTCAGACTAGTAATGCACTGTTATGAGCTGAACATGTGTAGTGAGGATTTTCATTTGTTTTAATGACACCTAGGATCGACTTTCATAACAGACAAAGAAACATATGACCATTATGAACAATAGCAAAGAAACGGATAGTGGGGATTGCAGAGTCCAAATATCCCACGATAACTGTTTAGAAATACATTTGTCCAATTCATGTACCAGTGGTAAAACCGGAGTTAAGACTGGAGTGTGTTACTATCACTCCTCCAAACTAATGGTGTTTTTTTTCCCATGGCATTTGATCAGCTCTCATGAATAATTAGTTTGCGTTAATACCACCCTTTTTACCGATAGTGAGACTCTTACTTTATTATCTTCTTCAAATAAATTGACACAGATAATATCTCCAGTGCAGCTGGCTTTAGGCACATCGGGATAATATAGCTTGAAGCTAAAAGTTTGTTACATAAGTTACTTACAATGTTTATTTTCTTTAGAGTTGTATTTCTGTTATTTTCAAGAAACAGTAACGTTATTACATGCTGTGTCTGATGTTCTGTGACTAATCCTTTTTTTTTTAAAATACAAATTTTAATTAAAGGAGGGTTTTAATTAATGAAAGACTATAACTCACCTTGAAACAGACCGCGGATGTGACGCTGACGATACAGAGACTACCTAGATAATTCAATACTTTGTAGTTATGAAAATATTTTAGATTTTTATATACTTCTGGTTATGGATGAGATTTATTCACTTGTTTTAACAATTTGTAACCTTAAGCCCGGAACTCACTGCCCGATGAAGGGATGCATGGATGCATAAAGTACAGTGGCAATGGGGGGAATCAATAGGCAAAAAGATAAGGCTATGGCAGTAATAAATGTCTACAACTTAAGGCGACATGATCGTGAAAACCAGATATGACTGGAGACATGCATGTACTCTCCCTCTATTAAATACATACATACATACATACATACATACATACATACATACATACACACATACATACATACTTACATACATACGTTTTGTGGAAAACCATTGGGGCAGCAGTGTGGAGTAGTGGTTAGGGCTCTGGACTCTTGACCGGAGGGTCATGGGTTCAATCCCAGGTGGGGGATACTGCTGCTGTACCCTTGAGCAAGGTACTTTACCTAGATTGCTCCAGTAAAAACCCAACTGTATAAATGGGTAATTGTAT
Organism: Acipenser oxyrinchus oxyrinchus; assembly: GCA_030684275.1. Lineage (NCBI taxonomy): Eukaryota > Metazoa > Chordata > Actinopteri > Acipenseriformes > Acipenseridae > Acipenser > Acipenser oxyrinchus. Next base: position 62,567,574 of record CM060252.1, read on the forward strand.
GTAAAAATAATGTGATTTCTTGTAACAATTGTAAGTCACCCTGGATAAGGGCATTGTCTAAGAAATAAATAATAATATGTAGCAGGTGGGACATTATGACCCTGTTGATCCTTGTGCTTGCAGAGCATAACTCTTGGTGGTGCTATTTAAGGAGGGGGGGTTACCTATGAGAGTTGTTTGTCATTTCCTGTCTGTGCCAGTAAGCTCTTCACCTCATGCAAATGTGTGTTTTGTTTTTATTCTTTTGTTGTAATGATTAAATACTTTATTTGTTTTATTGTTTTTGGTGAATGTATGTTTAAGCACATTGAAGCAGGTATGCTTTGTTTTCCTTGTTTCACAGTGTATAATGTTGGGCTGTAATGTGTGAGTAATCTCTTACCAATGATTCTCTGTGTTGTAAGAGAGGGTGGTGTTCTTTTTGTTTGGTAACTATCTATGCGTATAATTGTGGTATGCTTTCAAATTTTGTTTAATTTATAATGACAATGCAAAGCATAACCAGTGAGGCAAGTGGTTAACTATTTTTTTTTATGTGTTTCAGAACGAGCTTTGACCACTGTTTTTCTTACCATTTTGTTTTGTTCCTTTTATTATTGTTTTCATGAGTTTTATTGTAATTTGCACTAATTTATTCGATTGTTTTTTTTCTTTTATTATCAATCAATCAATTTTCATTTTATATAGCGCCTTTCATAGTGGACCACCATCACAAAGTGCTTTACAAGATGCAGTAACAGCAAGAAAATCCATAATACTTTAAATACAGAGAAATGCATAATACATGCTATACAGTTGAAAAAAAAGTGCATAATACATGATAGTAGCATAATACATGAAATAGTAGCAGCAACACAGCAGCTAATAGCAGATATCAGGCTTAAAGAGCATGGAAAGCAAGAGAGAACAGGTGGGTCTTGAGAGTTGATTTAAAGCGAGCGATGGTAGAGAGTTCCAGAGAGTCGGAGCCATGAAGCTAAACGAGCATTCTCCAAGTGTGGTGCACTTTTGCTTGGGGATAACAAGTAGGCCACAGTCGGAGGACCTCAGCTTTCGGGTAGGGACATAGCAGGTCAGCAAGTTGAGGAGGTACTCAGGACCTGTGTGATGAAGGGCATTGTAGGTGAGCAGGAGAGTTTGAAAGTATTCCTGAACTTTACAGGGAGCCAGTGCAGCTGGGATAGACGGGGGGGTGATGAGATCACAGATAAAGTATTATAATACAAGTGTAATTGAGGTTTATTGATTTATGATTTTGGCTATCTGTTATAAAGAACACATATATCCTACTTGCTTACAGTTGCATATTTATGGTATTATGTAATATCACACAATTGAGATTGCACTTAAAACCAGCACTTTTGAAAGTATTTTGCACTTTACTCTGTTTGGGACACTTGTATGTTTTTAATCATTGTCCTTTGCTATTTGACAGTAAATAGAGTGTGTATTTGGAATAACTGATCACTCTGTCTTATTTTTAAGGGTATGTGACTCCTTGAACCATTTTTGCATTAATTAATGGAGATTGTATTTGGAGCTTGAGTATTAGAAAGGCCCCCCCTTTACCAAGCCCCTTAATTTTACATTTATACTGTGCAACACCAGAATAACATCTATGCTATATTGGAACTTAGTTTAGAGTGCTGCAACCTCACTGATTGGTCATCATTGCCTCATGCTTTTATCTTTTGTGAATTTATAAATACAATTGTTATATTTTCTTTATTTCAAGTATCTCATTTAATTGAAGAGTATCTGCAGTGGGGATATATTGGTGTGCTTTCATTATTAATAGATAGGGTCTCCCACCCTTATTTGGGAGTGGCGTAGTCTATAATTAATCAATTAGAGGGTATCTACCGACCCTCGGCAGAATCACAGAGACTTGAATAATAGATACAGTATATACCCTCACAGGTAACTAGGAGGCTGTGTGGTCCAGTGGTTAAAGAAAAGGGCTTGTAACCAGGAGGTCCCCGGTTCAAATCCCACCTCAGCCACTGACTCATTGTGTGACCCTGAGCAAGTCACTTGTGCTCCGTCTTTCGGGTGAGACGTAATTGTAAGTGACTCTGCAGCTGATGCATAGTTCACACACCCTAGTCTCTGTAAGTCGCCTTGGATAAAAGCGTCTGCTAAATAAACAATAATAATATACATTTTTTTATGGTGAGTGCATTGTAGACAAGATGGATTTACTGTAAGTTTTAAAAAAAGAAAAGAGAGAAGGAAAGAGGATAGAGGTGGAAAGAAAAACAGTGGTTAATCTGTGAAGATTCAAGAGGATCCTGCAGTGAAGTTACCTGTGAGGGACTGGAGGCTAACAGTATCAAGACTTTAAAGGGAACCAGTGCCTGGATTTGAATTTTTCTTTGGACTGACTTTTTTTTTTCCTTGAATACTTTTATCTTTTTAAAATTCTGAGGAGCAGATTAGGTCCTTACAGGAACAACTACAGCAACTTCAGGCTGATAATGAGAAGCTTGTAAGAGAACATGCCAATGTACAGAGAACTGAGTCAGGGGCATTTGCTTCTGTGAGTCAGGGGCATCAGCATCTGCTTCTGTGAGTCAGGGGCATCAGCATCTGCTTCTGTGAGTTGGGGGTGTCAGCATCTGCTTCTGTGAGTCGGGGGCATCAGCATCTGCTTCTGTGAGTCAGGGGCATCAGCATCTGCTTCTGTGAGTCGAGGGCATTAGCAACTGCTTCTGTGAGTCTAGGTGAGTCAGGGGCATCAGCATCTGCTTCTGTGAGTCAGGGGCATCAGCATCTACTTCTGTGAGTCAGGGGCGTCAGCATCTGCTTCTGTGAGTCGGGGGCATCAGCATCTGCTTCTGTGAGTCTAGGTGAGTCGGGGGCATCAGCATCTGCTTCTGTGAGTCTAGGTGAGTCGGGGGCATCAGCATCTGCTTCTGTGAGTCGGGGGCATCAGCATCTGCTTTCGAGAGTGTACCTCCGTTTTGGAATATGTACCCCGGGAGAGAAAATGTCCAAGGTTTTCAGGGAAAATGACCTCACCTGATTCACTGGCAGTAGAAGATTGGTTGGAAGAGGCTTGTTAGGTATTAAGGGTTAGGCATCTGTCTCGCACTGAACAGACTATGTTTTTGTATGATCATTTAGGTGGGGAGGCTAGGGCAGAAATTAAACATCGCCCCCCAAGATAGAGATGATCCTGATCGAAGTTTGGAAATTTTACAGGAGACTTTTGGCTGTTCTCGGTATTATATTGGGTTACAAAAGCAGTTTTTTGAACGCCGTCAGTGGGAGGGTAAATGCACTGATGTCAGTGATGGAGATTGTAAAAAGTAGGAATCCAATTGGCATGTCAAATCCTGATCTTGTAATTCGGGATCAGTTTATTGAGAATGTGCGCGACAGTATGCTTCGTAGAGAGCTGAAACGTCTAGTGAGACAGGATTCTAATGTCTCATTTTTGACAATTCGTAAGGAGGTTATTGGATGGGTTAAGGAGGGGGAGCATGGGGGTAACATGCGGACTCGCACTCATTCCTATGAAGCACCGGTCCAGTTGGTGGGGGAGTGTGATGCTGCTACAGTTGCTATTGCTTCTAAACTCAATGATGAATTGGCTGAGTTAAAAGAGTGTTTAAGAAATCAACAGGTACAATTGGACACCCTCTTAAAATATTTGGATAGACCACAAATGCCATAGAATCAGGAGGGGTCACAAAATAACCAAGACAGATGGTATCCTTTCGAACCTGATGGTAGACCTGTTTGCATGAGGTGTAGCCAGGCCGGACATATTGCCAGGTATTGTTGTAATGACTTACCTTCTGTCAACTCTAGAAATCAGGGGGCAGGTGCTGCTACAACACCTGGAAATCAAGCTGTGGGTGAATCTGTAAATTCTATGGAGCAGCAGGGAAACTAGCGCCCTCTGGTGTGCAGAGCCAAATGCTAGGAGGGGGCCTCTTAGGCTCAGATAAGGGTTTATCTCCTATAACTCCTCAACAGTTAGTAGGGAAGTGCCCTATAATAGAAGTCATTATGGGCAGGGTGACAGTCCCTTGCTTATTTGATACAGGGTCGATGGTAACCACGGTTACCGAGAAATTCTTCAATCAACATTTTAGATCACGTGGAGTAGGACAGTTGCATAACTGTGGTTGGCTTCAGCTTAAGACAGCCAATGGATTGGAGATCTCTTATGTGGGATTATTAGAGTTAGAGGTGGAGATCTTGGGGAAGGTTATTCCAGCTAGAGGCATGCTGGTTGTTAAAGACCCAGATCCAGATACGTTTATGAAGAGTCAAAAGGAAATGGTCCCTGGGCTTCTAGGAACGAATATCATTGACAGTTATTATCATGAATTGTTTATTCAACATGGTGCTGCTTTATTTCAGACTCCCTCTGTGCAAATGGCAGGTAAAGGTTGGAAACAGGCATTATCAGAATGTCACAGACTTGAAGTTACCCCAGAGACAGGGAGGATAGGTGAGTGTAAAGTACATGGTAAAGCATCATCCCCCCAGGATCTGTTAATTTGGTTCCTGTCACATGTCCTCAGGGACTGAGACGTGCATTGACTTGCGCTTTAGTAGAACCTTTGGGACCGGGGGATGGTCATCTCCCAGCTGGGATTTTAGTCTCCTGAGCCCTGCTTCCTGTTGAGGGGGGATTGATTCATGTTCCTATTGCTAATGTGGCAGTTAATGCAGTGTGGATTAATCCTTGTATAGTAGTGGGGGAGTTGTATCTGGCTGAGGTTATGTCGAGGGAAGATACTGTTATTTTATTTTTTTTAATTTAAAAAAATTAATTTCTTCCAGCAGGAGGTTAAATATCTTGGCCATGTGATTTCTACAGCGGGGGTGGCGATAGATCCAGATAAGATCAGTGCTGTAGCTAATTGGCTGTATCTTTGATATGTCACAGAGCTTCGCTCCTTTTTGGGCTTTGCCAGCTATTACAGCCGTTTTGTGGAGGGCTTTTCCATGTATGCTGCACCTTTACACAAATTAGTCGCTGAGCTTCATGGTATTTGCAAGAGACCAGCCGTCAAAGGGCAGGGGGTGCTGAAGAGTAGATGGAATGAAGAGTGTGAACAGGCATTCTTAGCATTGAAGAATAAATTGGTTACAACACCAGTGTTATTGTATGTGGATTTCACAAAGATGCCAGTAACCTTGGTTTGGGAGCTGTGTTATCTCAAGATTCAGGAGGGAAGGAGATTTTCCAACTTGTTCTTCCCGAATGTCTTCGTGCAGAGGTATTGAGTGCATGATAATCATGGTCACCAGGGAATTGAGAGAACGACAAATTTAATCTGACAAAGGTGTTACTGGCCTCATATGAGGCGTGACATAGAGCACTGGTGTAAAGAATGTGAATGCTGTACCATTGCTAAAGCAGTTCAACCCAAAGTTAGAACATTTATGGGGAATCTCTTGGCCTCAAAGCCATTGGAAGTTTTAGCTATTGATTTTACGACTTTAGAACGTTCAAGTGATGGCCGGGAACACGTCTTGGTGTTGACCAATGTTTTTTCAAAGTATACTCAGGCTATACCTACGGCAGACCAACGTGCTAGCACTGTGGCCCAAGTTCTAATCAATAAATGGTTTTACTGTTTTGGAATCCCTGAAAGTATCCATTCTGACCAGGGCCAAAACTTTTTTAGGGGGAACTGATGAAACAACTCTGCCAGTTGTATGGAATTAAGAAAAGTCGAACCACTCCATACCATCCAGCGGGTAATGGCCAATGCGAACATTTTAACCGAACGTTGCATGACTTGTTGAAGGTTCTTCCACCTGGAAAGAAAAGGCGTTGGACGAACCATTTCCCTCAAGTTTTGTTTGCGTACAATACTACGGCACATCAATCTGCTGGTCATTCCCCCTATTATTTGATGTTTGGTCGACCCCCTCAGTTACCCGTTGATTTTCTTTTAGGAGCTATTGATGAGGAACCAGTTGGGGGGTCGATAGAGGAATGGATACAGGAACATCAGGAGTGTCTTAGGTCCGTTATTACTAGTACCAAGAAACACTTGGAGGGTGCAGCAGTGCAGCGTGGGCATCAGCATAATGCTAAAGTTAATGCTTCACTGATCCCAGCTGGTACTTTAGTCTATGGTAAAAACCATGTTCAAGGCCGTAATAAGATCCATGACGTTTGAGGTGACTTGATGAAATGGGCACAGTGTACAAGGTAACCCCTCATGATGGTTCTGGGCCAGAGAAGAACTTCCACCATACTGAATTGAGAGTGATGGGTAAAAACTCAATGTTATACATGGGGCTGACAGTGGAACCCAATCCACCAAATTCATGCCCTCAAGATGATTCTGATTCTGACTCTGACTTGAGTGGTTTAGAGCTTGTTTTGTTGTAGGCAGCTGAACCTCTTTCACCAGAGATCCTTTGGGAGACTAGCCTCCCTCCTGTGGAAAGAGAAGCACAAGGGGTAACGGCAAGCACAATAGGTCAGTGTTCTCAGCCTTTTTTCGTTAGATGTATCTAGGGAAGCCAGCCCCTCTCCTTTGAACGTAGTGAGACGCACACAGTAGGTCAGCGTTCTAACCCATTTAACCTCCCAAGGGCAGTCAGCATACTGCACGATTCTGTGGATTGGGGTATAGGGGCTGGGACTGCAACTCCCTTTGTAATCAATAGCTGTCAGGCTCTGCAGGTTAGGTTTCGACTTTGGTTATGATTATTTAGCTGCATCGACAGGACAGCGATGATTCAAAGTTGGGGTGAATGTAGCATGTAGGACATTAGGACCCTGTTGATCTTTGTGCTTGCAGAGCATAACCCTTGGAGGTGCTATTTAAGGAGGGGTGGTTACCTATGGGAGTGAGCAGCTAGACCCTGAATGAGCCAGTGGTAACGGGATTCCGAAGGTCATGAGAGTTGTTTGTCATTTCCTGTCTGTGCCAGTAAGATCTTCACCTCATGCAAATGTGTGTTTTGTTTTTATTCTTTTGTTGTAATGATTAAGTACTTTATTTGTTTTATTGTTTTTCTATTCCTGTGATTTAGTTTACTACTTGAGATAACAAGACAATCCAGTATTGGTGAATGTATGTATAAGCGCATCAAAGCAGGTATGCTTTGTTTTTCTTGTTTCACAGTGTATAATGTTGGGCTGTAATGTGCGAATAATCTCTCACCAATTATTCTTTGTATTGTAGTGATTATACCTGCAGGAGAGGGTGTTCTTTTTGTTTGGAAACTATCTATGCGTATAATTGAGGTGTGCTTTCAAATTTTGTTTCATTTATAATGACAATGCAAAGTATAATCAGTAAGGCAAGTGGTTAACTATTTTTTTTTATGTGTTCAGAACGAGCTTTGACCACGGTTTTTCTTACCATTTTGTTTTGTTCCTTTTATTATTGTTTTCACGAGTTTTATTGTTATTTACACTAATTTATTCGATTGTTTTTTATTTTATTTTATTATAATATGAGTAAAACTGAGGTTTATTATAGTATAATATTTTTTTTAGTGTCCATTAATTTTTCAACCCGCCTGCCAGTCACGGCGTTGACACCGAGAGGTTGAGCGATGGTGTGTCGTGTGGATCTCTTGGATTGGTCGGGGGCGGGTCTGGCAGGGCAGCCGAGAAAATAAAAATAATGTTCTGTTATTCCTTCGGGCTGCTGTTGTAGGATACACCTGGTCTGGAGCTCCGATGGAGGGACTGGAGTAAAAGAAAGCGGGTGGAATGAGCCTGACACAAAGTGGCTGTTCCTGACACGCCAGCAAGCAGCTGCAGGACGGCAAGCCAAGATGGCTGAAGGGAAGCAGCCGCCAACCATATCTTTAGTTAGCTTGGGGAAAATCTGGGCAACCCTGTCACAAGTATAGTGAAGGACTAATAGAACAATATTCTCTCGTACCTTGCAGAATGGGCCGTGATACCCTGCTGAAAGCAGGACATTTCTTTGTAGTTTTATTTACAGTGTTTGTTTTTTAAATTTACGTTGGCTTTCCAGCACTTGAAGGTGCTTAAGAACTGTGCCAGAAAAGAACCCCAAGAAACCAAACTACCATTGTAGGTAATAATAAAATAAAGCACTACGCCTGTGGGGCATTTCAAAGAAAATTCTTGACTCCGCTTCTATCAGTGACTCACCCACACACCCCATCTCACACCTATGTTGTGTGTTTTGTATAATTCCGTATGGGTGGTTCTGCTTTGATCATTATTTGAGCACTAGGGGGTGTGCAACTGTAATGTCTGATACACTAAGACCGGGTGCATTTTACATCCTCAGGCTGGTATGCATGTATGTCAGATGCTGGCAGTACTGTTGAATTTTTCTTTCTGTTGCTGCTGCACTTGTTTTCCTGGTATTCAGCAACTATGTCACTGATCCATTATTAGTAATGTCGATGCTGAGTTATGTGAAAGCACTAGTTACATGAATGTAATTGTTTTGGAATTCTTTTTTTTCTTAAGCATTACATGTCTTTGTTGGAGGAGCAGGTGCCCCAAGCATTACATGTTTTAAGCCCCCATCAATTACAGAATTAAGGAACTACTCCCAGATTTGGGAAATAAAGATACAGGATCTGTTGGGATAAGTGGCATGTGGCACAACTCACTGTTATGTCCATGCTGTGACTGGCTTGTGGCAGCACTCCGACTTGCATATTCTCTACCCAGACTATGTGGCACAGTCTATTACTACTGCCAGTGCTCTGTCATTTGTCTATGCAACAAGATGATACAAGCCAGGAATCTTTTCTCAGTACTTCTTGTTTTGGCTCACAGTTGTTTTGTTCAGCCACTGGTACATGGAAACAGCTTTGTTTGTCCAAGCCATTGTTGTGTCTGTCTGTTTATTGTGACTCAAGAACAAAAGTATGCAAATTGATATTTTAAACGAGCACTAATGAGTGTTTGTTTTTGTGTCGCTACAAGAGACATACTATATTGCGAGAGTGAGTACTGCAGACATATATTCAAATTGATGGCTTCTGCCTCTCTGTCTCCAATCCGACCATCACCATCTTCCTTTCTTTTCAGTGCAGTTTTAACTCCAGTTTGTTGTATATTTATCTCTGTAAGCTACCCATTCTTCCCAGAGATAATTCAACTGTTTGCTGTCTGAGACCATTCTCAGAACCAAAATGATCAGAATTATATAGATAAACTGGTTCAATATGGAGTTCTGCACAGTAATAATACAAGTAGAACCTTAAGTGCTAAAGTGAGATGTTATTCTGACACTTCACACCAGCACGGTCTCCATGGTGTGAATGATTTAGGTGTTTTCTGTTCAGAGAGACTGCAGACATAATAGAAGAGCCTCTCACCACAATGATAAATCTCCCTTTTGTTTAGCAGGGGCCATTAAAACTGTCTGAAGTCATCCCTCTTTATCTATGACTGGATGTACTTAGAACAAAAGCATTATTATCCAGTCTCTGTCTTTTCCGATGCCTACTGTCAATCTAACACAAAACACCAGGTGAAATTAGACTTCCTAAAACCCTCTTTGAAGATTTATGAATACCATATAAAATATAATTTATAAAGAGCTAAAGATCAATACATATCAAGTAGCATAACTCTGGAGAACCGTGTAAAGGCTGGTTCATAGTGTGACCATCGCCTGGGGGCAACTGACTGTCGATCCAATGCTGAAGTATGAGACAGTCTTATATCACAACTTCATTTCCATTTTCCAGTTTTTCCATAGCAATTTAGGCAAGGACTATGATATAATAAACATATATAAAATCACATAAAATAATTGTTCTTCCAACTGCCACTTGATAATATCAGACTTCCTAGAAAGTAGGTTAGTTACATAACAAATCGGCACTTGCATTTACAACATAGAGATTTACAGTGATAAACTGGCTGCTGAACCTGGTATGTAAAGAAGCAACTGGTATGATAATAAATGACTTTGCTTTGATGTTCACTTTTTTGTATTATGTAGATGGTATATATAAATGACCCCAATAACTCTTCTCTGCTTAGGTCTGATGTTATATATAATTAGAAAATGGATCAGAGATTTCCTTTAATGTTATTGGTCAGGATGAAGTCCTTAATCTCTGGTAAAGGACCTTGAATGTTATCGTTCAAACTATGTTTAATTACTGTTCCAAATCAATCCACCGGAAAATACATCAATAAGTATTTAAGTATTTTACCTTTTTTCTGCTTGATGAAAGAAAATCTTCATTCTAGTACACACCCTCTGAATGTTGTCTGTCAATATAGACTGCCTCCTCACTGTCCTATACGTTCAATCTGTCTATTTAAATGTAGCATAGCAAATAAAGTTTAAAAAAAATGTGACTAGTGTTTGCTGTCTGTGGTAATACAGTAACCACTGTAGCAAATATTCTCCAGTTTGAATAACCAGTTGAAAAAATCAAATAACTGGATGCAGTCTGATAACTTTCAGCAATGTTATTTCAGCATATCACAGTAACAACACAGGACGGTGCTCTCTTCTCTAACAAAGGTTTAGAGAAGGCTTTGAATAAACTTATAGCACACTGGGAACAAGTTACTGAACAAAATAGCATGATCAGCATTAACACATGTAGACTAGTACTAGATATTTTTAATTACTAATACTAATAATTACTAATAATACTAATAATTTTGCTAATACATTTTAGGACCTACTGGTAACTTAAATACTGATACACAAATACAGCATGCAATAAAGCCTCTTCCTTGGGTTCTGTTGCTTAAATAGACCCTTTAAGACTTGCTGTGCTGTGAGCGGTGATATGAACATGATTGCTTTACGTGTGGACAGCTCAGCTGGATACCAATGCATGGCAGCTGTAAATACTATTTTAAAATGCTAAGTGCATTCTTCACCCTATTTAATCAACACAAATATATATGTAGCTACAATCTCTTCTGTACACCAAAATACACTTAAAATACAAGCACGTTATCAGACACATGTAGTTTCACAGTAGTTACCATTTACTTAGCACACAATTCTGTAATTGTTAGGGTGGAACTCTCATACTCAACAACAACATGTTTTTTAAAAAGTTAATTTCTGGATCATATATATATATATATATATATATATATATATATATATATATATATATATATATATATATATATATATATATATTGTCATAAGTAATAATGTAAATAAAATAAATAATGTAACACAAGTGTAAGTAAAATGTAGCTACAGTGTAGTTAATATACTTGTCTTTGAAGTGTAACCAAATTATCATTCTATTAAAAGTACCATTTGGGAAAAACATTTTTCCCTTTCTTCACTGTCTTGACTTTTTTCTTCCGCCTGTGGTTACAGGTAGTCCCTTAAGAAAGTTTACAGTGCTATAATGTGAAAAAAGCAGAGCAAAGTGTAGGAAAGCACAGTAAAAAGGATAATAATAGCATGTTAAAGCTTAAGCAAGCATGTTAAATCACATATATGGCAAATAATTGGTGAAGTTGGGTAAATGTATGGTATAAGCATGGAAAAGTATAGTAAAATGCAAAATGACCGTGCAGATTGAACTTTTTAAAGGCAAATACCTGTATAGCCACGTAGAAATATAATTATAGACCAACTGAGGGAAAGCATGTCTGTGTTGCCATGAGAACAAAATGAAAGGTGTGCAGTGGGAAGTGTTAGTGGACCTCCTGCGGATACATCTTCCCACCATCTGCAATTTGACAACTGAGTATCTCAATTTAATCACAGAGCTGGGTGGGGGGGATGTTTGATTAGGGAAAACAGATATTATGTCACCAGAAGAACGTGTGAGAGGCTTTGAAAAAATAACAATTGTTTAAGTGTTGGATATCTTAGTTCTGAATCATTGCATTTGAAGTATGCAACTGCAGATGACTCAAAGAGTCCACTATGTGCCAATTAACACAGGCTCCAGTAACTATTATATTATTAATATATTTTTTGCAACTACAAATACATAGACAGCTCCTCCTTGTGACCATATGAAGATCAGCTTACCATAGAGACCTTGCACTGGCCAACTTGGACTTAAGACAGTGCTTTTTGTGGTCATAATAGAGTGATTTCACTGTATTTTTGTACAAATAGTGCCATCATCATTTTGGGCCTTATTGAGAAAACAAATTTCTAACATTTGGATAATATGGTAATGCAGTGGATCCAGGGGCAATGATAGCACAAGAGAAGTCATAGTGATGTTTGCCATTGTTTTGGTAGTCACTTGAAATTCTGTGGTTCCGTGTCACTGTGCTTCTGTATCAAGACCACTGTATTTGTTCTGTATCCATTGTGTTGCTGTTAATACGGTGGCCTTCTAATGGTTGTGCTATTATCAGTGGTATCCCAGTGGTATTTTCCAAACTATTGCATAATGATACTTACACAGGGCTAACAGACTTTGCATTGGTTTAGCATTATAAATTTTTTAAATTTATTTTGAAAATATAGCTAGCTAAAATAATAATTGTATTAGTCCTATTTAATTTAAAAGAAATGTGAACAAAGCTACATTACTAAAACACTTTAATATACAATACATCCCTATTGGCATTCCTGCCAATTGAAAAAATAGCTTGTATGTTGCAAACTACCGATAGTAAAGTTACTTTTGCATTAGGCATTTGTTTTTTGAGATTTACAACAAACCCCATAGAAAACGCTTTCAGACTACAATGTTATGACAAAAGAGAAAAGTTCAACCACAGCATGTACTAAATTATTAGATAATCAAAGCTAAGTTCAGATTACATTTTTGTATGACCTGGGTTGGCAACACTGTGTTGATGAAATAAATTGATTATGTATTGATGAACTCATACAATATACAGTACAGAAAAAAAATCTGATGCGTTATTGAAAACTTTAAACCGAAGATTTAAAAGCTTTGATGGCAAGATTATTTAACTTCTCAGTCTTGATGCATCTTATTGTCCTCCACCTCTGGCAGCTGCATTCTAACTATCACTGATCTGGATTCCCCCCACTCCCTTGGTGGTCAGCTACTGACAAGCAGCCTCCCATACAAAGACCATAATCTGCACTGCCCTTGTCCAGCTAACGTGAATAGACGCGTTTCAAAAGAGCACCTGCAAAAATTACTTTTGACCTTTCCCAGGGGCGCAGGTAGAGACCAGTTCTTGAAGAGGATAAAGAAATTAGCATTTCATTCTTCCAGAGGGTACCTCTCAGGAATGCTTATTGGCAAACACTAAGAATAAACCAGCTTGTTGAGAAGAGACCTGGGAAGCTGACAAGCATGGCTAAGCCCAATAGAGAAATTTGATAAGGAAATAAGATGCTCTGCAGCACACTCTGTAGTGATTAGGCCATTTGAATGCTTGGATTAATACATGAATAACAGGGGGAACTGGTAGGCTATTATACCTTGGCAGCTGCCACTTATGCACATATTCTTCTAATTTAGCCTATTTACAAAACTATACCTTGCCATTGGTATTAACTTAAAATGCAGAGTAGAATATTTGGTGCATTGCATTTTTGGTTTATCCAAGCTGTTAGGTAAGATTATAGTTATGGATAGTACCGGTAATCATGTTAATTGAAAACTGCTAACAATTTTGGCAAAGAATGCAGTAGTCTTAGAACGATGTAGAAATATTCCTGGAATATACCTATAACAGAATGAAATTTTGTTTGGATCAGACTTACTTGATCTTTGCCATTAAACATTCAAAGATGTGACACATTACTCTTATTGTATTACTAAAATAAACATTAAACATTTGACATAGCCCTGTGAGGGTGAGTTAAAGAGTAAACTAGCTTTAAATCACATTTAAAGTTGTTGTTTTGTTACTGTTTATGTTTCAATATGTATAGCCAGCAATAAAAAAAACAGAGGAAACATTACTTACCACAGCTATACACTATTGGTGGTGCCTGGTATTGCACCTGCACTCAATTTGCTGTAAAATAATAAACCCTGAATAAAATATGTTTTTAAATAAAAACACAGAACAAACCTTCCCTTGTTTGCCCTTGCCAACACAATTCTTGAGAACTGGACCAATCAGTTACAATCTGACAATGTGATTTAATGTAGAACCTGATGTGATCAAAACAAATTAACCCACATGCCTCTTTATTATCTGTTTGATATAAAATCATTTGGATTTCAGTTCCTGATTTTCAATTGTTTCCATAGAAACACGTCGATGTTCCAATGTGTGCCACTTTTCTTTTGCATCTGCAGTGAATTGTGGATTGTAGTAAACTTGACAAACAAATACATCTGCAACTATAAGCACCACTAGAAAATCTAGTTAAAAATGTCAGTGCCCCAAATTAAAGGAAAATTCACAACTTTATAGATGAGGGCAAGTGAGGGAAAGGCAGCTTTTCTTGTTGTGAAATTAACACCATTTCAACAGGCTTCGTTTAATACCTGCTGCCAAAAAACATGTCAAAGGAAGGTACTGAGGTTATTCGAGTATGTGCACACCCCTAATGGTTATCTGCTAACTGTAATCTTCTAAACCCATTCATTGCCTTGTCTTGTGCATGACGGCAGATTTTATTAGCCAACACTCTATGGTATGAATAAACTCTATTGATAGATCTTGGCTTGAAAATAATCTGCGAGAGGATATAAAGTATTACTCACCAATGTATCAAATATATTACCTACCTTTCCTGAGCATTACAAAATTACTGGAAAATGGAAAAGGAACAAACCCTGCTTTGAAGATAGTTGTGGCTTCAGACAACCCTTCTATTTCAGAATTACAAATGCTCTTGCCCAATATTGCTACTGTATTTCCTACAGCATGTCCCTGTTTGTTCTAAAATATGTGGCCATGAACTTAAATTGCATTTCATTCTTCAATAACTGATTCACTAAAACACACACACAAACTACACAAAGGAAATACGATCCCAGCCAGCTAATTAAAAAACCATTATCTCTTCAAGCCCTGACCTCCAGCCATGGAAAGGATAAAGATTGGTGCCTGTCAATCATGTTTACCCAACAAACTCTGACACATCATCACACCAAATGGATTGACTTAAGTGGGGTGCAGTTCCACCGAACTCTCACAATCTCATTAAAGAAATGCAAGCGCTTCTCTGTAATCTAACACCCCTCATTGATTCTATTTGGACAGTTACAAAAGTCAAGAATTGTATTAAATGTTAATTTATAAGTCCAATGTATCACCTCAGAAGTCCTAACATTGTCATAGTGGGTATAAACACATAGTAGAAAAAAGCTTTCCTCTCAGATCTTTCAAAGATTCAGGCAAGCCACAGATGTTAAATTGTTCATATCAAGTACAAAAAACAGACCCTAAGTAGTGTCTGGATCGTAGTGTTCTGACATAATGATGACATGTCTGATTTGCTGTTTTTTCTCCAGCACTGTCATTCAGTAGTGTTATCATATCCAATCGTAGGAAATCATGCTTTGTTTTGTTTTTCCTTGGTCTAAATATTTAGTTACCCAAAGAAAAGTTTTGAATGCAATAAACTAAAATAAGTTCCACAGAACTTATTTACACAATGTGCAACTTGCAGGTACTGTACAGAATGATAGACATCATAAGCAAGCTACAAACAAGAGTATATGTTGGTACTGTAAATATTACTATTATGTGTGAGAAAAACTGTGTTAGACCCTATATTTTGATGTGGTTGCAAACTCATTTGATAACAACTACAGGGGTAAACAAAGAATATAATACAGTGATGATGGACAACCTCCAATAACTGTCCACGCTCAAATAACATTACCTTCAAACTGTGATTTCTAAGAAACACTATTTTACATAATCATAAGTATTGTAACTCTAGGCTGATTGAGTCTGTCTGTCCGTCCATTTTTCCACCCTCCATCTTCCTCCACTGCCACTTATACAATTGTGCAAGGGACATACTTTAGCACAAGATAGTGACTCTATATTGCAGTATTTCAAACTTACAGTATATTTTTTTTTGTGCATGTACTGTAGGTCATAATGGTCTGTTTAGATCATTACAATTGTGTAACAAGGTTATGGAAATAGACCATCTAATAGTGTATGTGAGTCTCTTTATTGTATTTCTGTCTGTGAAAATATATACAGTAACATGCCATGGAGGGTCATTTTAGATCAAATAAAAAGACACCATAGATATAAATAAGAATATAAACCTGAAGGCAACATGTAGAATTCTACAGAGGCAGCCTTCACTGTCAGGTTGTACTAAAATAGATCTATGGACACTAAATTATTTGATTGGTTTGTAGCTCTAGTATTTTCTGAGCCCTGAAAAATCTCTGGACCTCCAGGAATTAAAGTAGGAATAAATCATACTAACAACAGGGAGTGCAGAAGGGAAGTAAACTTCAACCCTTTTTTCTGTTGTTGCTCTATTTAAATATAGCTTTAGTCATATGCTTGTGAAAGAGAATTCCCCAGCATGTTATGCTGCATTCCATATCAAATACTATTCAGTCATATGAGGAAGCATACATTACCTCTGTGGGTAGATTTCATTATTCATATTTGATCAAAGTTGCATATTTCAGGGGTCCCCGAGTGGCTCATTCAGTTAAAGCATTGTTGCAGGGAGCGCAGGATGAGTCACACAGCTTGGACGGCGCTAGATCGCGTCCAGGGTATGCAAAGAGGCCGAACTTTGCTGGGGACCCCAAGGGGGGTGTCACATTCGCTGCGGTGGGGGATGGGATACCAGCAGGGACTTATTCTCCTCCTCATCACGCAACATCAAACTCTACTGGCCAGACACCAATCATATTCAGAGTGGATAAGAAGCATGGCTGATCTCTGTCTTCTGGGATCGGCAGTCCACCCACTTCTGCTCTGGATTGCTTGGCGTAAAAGTGATTCTAGCTTTAGGCTTGTGAGATCGGAGGACGCTCATACGCCCTCAGAACATCCATGCTATGTGGGGACTTGCTGCGGTGGGGAGAAAAAACATAGTTGGACAGATCAAATTGGGGAAAAATAAATAAAAAATAATAATTGGTCACTCTAAAGTAAAAAAAAGTTGCATATTTTATATTGACAATGGGTGGCAAGGAAAAAACTGTTTTCCTAAAGGACATTTGGACTGTGTTGGTACATGAATAGCAAAGCCACAGCATTATGATGTCTTTGTTGTGGCTTAACCAAGACTAGCACCTAGGGGCATGTAAAGTTATTACTGGTGCCATTAAAGCCAATTCAAATTCAGTAGTTCGGGACAAACACCAATCATAAAATGTTTTAGTACAAATATTTATTGTAGAGAATGCGGAGTATGCGATTTTACAGAAAAGTAAGCCGTATATACAAATTCATTTGGCATCAAACCTAACCTGGTTTGAGGGTTCCTGCCTGGCCAACTGGACGAGGCTGAGACCCCCATTGATAAAACATAAAAATTGTTATTAAGAAAGGTGGAGATGGGGAGGTGGTGGGTTACGATGAAATCAAAACGCAACTGAGAGATAAGTGAAGAGGGTATTTATAGTGCTAACAATTTAATTAGCTAATGTGTAAATTGAATGATTCAATTTGGTGACGCGGACATTGGTGTCTGACCCTCCTCCCGAACTTTAATTATAAATTTCATTTACTGCGGCTACAGCTGATTTCACTGTTAATGCTATTCTTAGTGCTGGTACAGGTACTTTGCTATGAGACTGAGCTGTTTCAAAATGCAAGGTAATGTGATCTATTTGAATTCGCACTCGAGTAAAGCCATTAACCATATAAGCCTTTTGGAAATTAAAGGTATTAGGATAAAAAATTGGAGTTCCTCGCAGTAGTTCATCCCAGCCAACCTGAATTCTCATTCAAATTGGCATCTATTATTAGCTCCTTTAACCTTTTAATTGTGTTCTTAAATTGAAGAAATTCATTTAAAAAAATATGTGTTAGCATTAATTGGTCAAAGATTGCCATTAATTAATAACTAGAAAGTGACAGTTATCACTAAGGGGTAGATTAAATGTAAATTTTATGTACAGCCTTAGCTAAGGCAACATAAATGTGCTCTTAAAACAACATGACAAAGCCACCCAATTCCTTGGTGTAAAAGCAAAAACTGTAGTTTGTATCACAAATTTAGCTGAAATATTTTTTATTGCTAATACTGCTCAAATACAAATGCAATATATTAAGACATAATAAACCCTATACATACCAATCATTGTCAGTCTCATAGGCAAAGAAACACCATACACTAAAGTATTATTTAACCATTTTATTCCATTGACTGCCGTTTAGGTACCAAATGCTATTTGCATGCTGCAATAAGTTTGTCACTATTTGCCATCCGTAAAGTGTTGCCGGTGTACATGTCATTCTTAGAGAAAAATCACACATCCCCGTGTGAACTGTAGTGTAATGTATGCATCCAATTATGAAGTTACTTTAATTACTGTAATTTAATTAATTTTAAGATATCATACTTGATACACATTGACTGTGATCCCAGTTTTCAATATTTTATTCATTACTGTACTTATTTATTTATTTTGGACAGCTTTGTTCTTGAATTTTAGCAGTTTAGTAATAATTCAGATTTGTGTTTATATGTTCTTGCAAATGGGCCAATTTGAAAGGCAGCATCTACATACCATTGTTTCTTTTCTTTGCTAACATGAAAATAATTCTAGGTTTTGTAAAGTCATTTAGAAATTCGCTATTTTTGGCCGTAGCCCCCCATTAAAGGCTACTGTTTGCATGCAAGGTTGTATTTTTTTCACAATGTTTCTTTGACAAATGTTAGCATGCTCAGCTGCAAAGTGAGTCGAAACACACACACACTATGGGGAAATACTATAAACTGTGGTAACATTATGAAAATAGATTTTACAATAGATTGTCCAGTTGGTTTATCACTTATTTAGCAGACACCTTTATCCAAGGCGACTTACAGAGACTAGGGTGTGTGAACTATGCATCACCTGCAGAGTCACTTACAATTACATCTCACCCGAAAGACAGAGCACAAGGAGGTTAAGTGACTTGCTCAGGGTCACACAATGAGTCAGTGGCTGAGGTGGGATTTGAAGCGGGGACCTCCTGGTTACAAGCCCTTTTCTTTAACCACTGGACCACACAGCAACAATTGTTATGTTCAATTAATTGAGTTTCCATTCTGGCAACCTGTCTCCACTTTCACCTACGAATATTGCTGAATACTTTAATACTTTTTATATCCAGTGTTACTCCATGTTTTTGTTATCTTTGTTTTATTTGACCATGTTGGCAGACAGCACACAAATGCGTTCTGTAAATAGCCATCCTTATTCAGTGCGCTTTCTCCCATGACTCCAGCAGCCGAGGTATCTAAGGAGCACTTTGGGGTGCCCAGCATGCAGGCATCCCCCAATCACACTGGCATGGCAGCGGACCTCATACTCCTAGTGGACTTGTTTAGTTGCTTTTATATTTCTGCAATTTCAGGGTATCCAAATTAAAACAAAGGTCAAAGTTAATAACAGGATTTTCCATGTTTTTATTTAGAGTGTTTTATTTTTAAAATACCGATAATTCTATGCACAGGATGACATGTATACACAAGATAAGAGGTATAGGAAGGTTTGAAAATGCTGCTCTGTGATTGGCGGATTTCTTGTTTGTAATTTATAATTTGGATCGTTGATTGTTTGCTGCGGTATCTCCAACTCTTCTCAATGTCTTCACAGATAGATAGGGATTTTTGCACAGAATGCAATTGGATAATAAAGTCACCTGATGATTTTGATCTCTCCTTCCCGATTTCAAAACACATATTACATTACTAACACTGCCTTAGGGCATGTATACAAAGGGATCAGATTGAAAAAACATAGAATCAGTGGCACTGGAACAATTTTTAAAGTGGTAGTGCTGAAAGCCATTGAACAAAACTGTAACCCCTGTATATGATGCGGCACCCCCAGCACACCTAGTTCCAGCGCCCCTGCATAGAATAGACAGCAAACCTTGACGTACGCAGGTATGGCATGGTACTGCAAGTGCGCTTTCATTACACAATACTAATTCAATACTAACACAACATACAATACAGTACTATTACCTACACTGGCCCTTATCACAATAACAAACTATTTTTTTTTTTTTTTTACACTAACAATAACAATCCCTTTGTGTTTATCCTACTTACAATAAAGTGCTTCACACAATATTCAGATCGATCTAGCTTTACAGATACACTAGCTAAGCTCTACAGTCTGAGTGAAGCCTATACTATGCTATACCTCAGGATTATTATAATTTGTAATAATTAATATATACATTTTTTTATATGACAGTGTTAGTTTTGTGTCAAACCTGACACTCCAGTAGTTAAGCTCATTGTCGTCACCAGTCTCCTCGTCTTCACGGTGGGAATCTTCTCTGGCATGCAGACGAGTGCAAATGGCTTCAGCAGGCAGGCCACCAAGGTCCCACGTCGGAAACAAAACTGTGCTTTCTATCTAACCACATCAGGGTCACGGCACCAAATATGTAAGGCGGGCATACTCTACCCTACACTCAATGGCATATATGTGTGCAGCAGGCAAGTCGGTCCGTTGCTCTTACTCAAGGTCAATTTACAGTCTCTCAGTTTAAATCACAGCAAATCACATGTGCTTGCTTTCTAACAATACTAACACAACATACAATTAATCTAACTATGCTAGCATGTGCCCCCAGCAAAAGCTGTCACCCACAAGTGTAAATGTTTTTCCATACCAGTCTCAATCACCATTGCCTATTCAAGGAACCTTCTGTGTAGTAATAGAATCGAAGACAAAGGCCTGTAGTGATACATTCTGTGTAGTAGGAGCAACAGGTGGATTATTACTTATTGTATCTGGAAAACATCTCAGGACTTGGATTTGATCGCAGTAATGAAACAAGTTGAGACAGACTGCTGCAAGAATACGTTTTTTCACTGGACATGGCAAGATTTCCAAGTAAAGCAGCACATCGATGAGAAAGTACAGCCCATTGCCTAAACACAGGAGGATTCCGTTTCATACATGATAGGAACTAGAACAACAACTGGACCATGATAAAGACCTTGGCGTCATCCAAAAAAATTGAGGCGCTAACTCCTTGGGTTTGGCCTTGTTGTAGTGGTACCAAATCCCAGAAGTCCTGTTAAAGTGTGTGTCTGTGTTGACATGCGACGTACGAACAAAGCCATTAAAAGGGAATGCCATATAACCCCCACCACTACAGAAATTATTAATCACCTCAGCTGAGCCAAAGTGTTCAGCAAATTGGACCTCTACCAAAACTACAACCAACTACAATTTGCTCCAGAAGAATGCTAAATTACAACATTCTCCACACGCATACGGTTAAGGAGATACCAATGCATTAACTTTGGCATGTTCAGCTGCAGACGTTTTCAAGAACGCAATCCAAGAGAGGCTCAGTGGATTAAAAGGGGCCATAAACATGAGTGATGACATTTTTGTGTATGGAACATCCACTGACGACCACAATGTAAACCTCAAGGCAGTATTCCACAGGCTGCGAGACAAGGGACTGACGCTAAACAGACAAAAATGTGTCTTCAACAAGAGCACACTTGAATTCTTTGGGTATGTATTCACAGACAGAGGGAAGACGGCTGACCCCCAAAATGTTCAAGCAATCCAGGAAATAGATACACCAGCAAATGTGTCTAAAGTTCAGAGTCTACTTGGCATGGTTAATTTCTGCTCAAGACTAACTCAACCACTGAGGGAGTTAACCAAAAAGGATACTGCATGGAAAGGACAGCAGTGTGGAGTAGTGGTTAGGGCTCTGGATTTTTGACCGGAGGGTCGTGGGTTCAATCCCAGGTGGGGGACACTGCTGCTGTACCCTTGAGCAAGGTACTTTACCTAGATTGCTCCACTAAACAACCCAACTGTATAAATGGGTAAGTGTATGTAAAAATAATGTGTAAAAAATAATGTAATTGTATGTAAAAATAATGTGATATCTTGTAACAATTGTAAGTCGCCCTGGATAAAGGCAACTGCTAAGAATTAATAATAATAATAATAATAATAATAATAATAATAATAATAATAATAATAATAATAATAGACAGACACAACAAAGCCCTCTACAAACACTGGTCAGCCCACCAATCATGGAGAATTTTGAAAGGGAAATCTACAGAAATCTACATGCCAATCCTGATATAAGCCTGTGACCAGCTGGCCTGAGCGGTGATGTCAGATCCGGAAGAAACACACAGCATTGCGAGTGAAATGAAGGGAATGCGCTGAACAAACAAAACAAAACAAACACTCAACCAAACAAGTATCGTACGGGTGTTTCCAGCATGAACAGCAATTTTTATTTTGTATTATTATTATTATTATTTTGTTCTCCTCTTTCTCTCTCCCGTACCTCCTCGCTGTACACCCAACCCCGAGCGAGTGAAAGACCTCTTTTATGCCGCTGTACCGAGACTCGATTGCTAATCAATCATTCAATTGAAATCTCGGTATATCTGCATGTGAGCTAATTGTGCTCCCCGTGCTTCTATACTTCTATACACAGACAAATCGGACAGTCAGAAGGTGCCGCCTTCTTTTTCTGTACCACGCCTAGTGCAATGGTTGATCAGATTATGAGGGCAGGTCCTCCTAACCAACCCCTAAACCAAACGATTGAGTATTTTTCTTTTCCAAATATGATATTAAACTCAAAACAGTACAGTGTAATACGAGAATCCAAGGTGACTTAAATATCGCTAATAAGGTGCATACACTTTTTTCTAGATTTATTTTAAAATGTTTAAATTACAGCATGATTGATCATTACATGTTTTGATTTTGAGTGTTTGGATCTATAAACCCGTTTGCCCACCCTAGTGTTGCAAATCAGTATTCGATTTCAGCTTTTTAAAGTAGGATACCTGTTAATCCAAATATTTATTAAAATAATTCTCTTTTTGGAGAACTTCATAGATATACAAGCAGCCAAAACATTCACTAACGTGGTGAGTAATTACAGGTGTGTGCAGTGTAGAGCAGATACAAAACAGGCAGACAATGATTTCCATGTTTATTGATTTATTAACAATGTCAGACAATGATTTCCATGTTTATTGATTTATTAACAATGTCCAGAGCCTTAAGGCGAACACCTGTAAATAATAATGATGGAGTGATACAGCGGCGTGTATCACTCGGTAATTGTAATCCCCGGGTTTGACCCGTAACCAAAAGTCCAGTTTCATTCACCAACACAAAACACAAACACAGTTTTCAGTGACAGTGAATAGGTGCTAGTGGTGTAATACAGTTCTCCGTGAATGCAGGGGTGAAAGTGATGTCCGGGTTGATGCTGGGTAGTCTAGTTTAAGACAAACAGACAGGTATAACACACACTAATACACACAAGACAAAACTCACGGTTTTCAAGACTGTAACACAGACTCCTTGTAGGTTGCATCTAACCATTTACCAAGGAACAGATTACTTCGCTACGCCCCTATTTTATACCCTCCCTCATGGCGCCTTGGTTAACGAGCGCATCCGCTTCTCCAATCCGTAGCTCTGTTCCTTTTCTAGCTGGCCGACTTCTACCTACCCACGGGAATAAATTGTCATGCCTTTTAGTCCAGGGTACTCTATTCTCTTTACCTAGTGCCCTCACAGGTCGGGAGGGAGATCTAACACCAAGCGTCATTCGATCTCTGTCACACTACACACCAGTTTCATCCTGATAGAGGCTCACCAGCGCAGTGTAACCTTGTGTCTTGACCATACTCTTGTTGTAATTGTGCCCTTTATTTCAACTGACAGTTATTGCTAATTACAGGGATACCCAAAAATGTTATTTGGGTATTTGCAGTCTTATTGCATACCCAGTTAACATTTTTTGGGTATCTCTGTCCTTAACAATGACTGGAGCTGCCAGTTGAAATGAAGGGAACAATCACTACACTGTTTTGACTACTTGTTTATCTTATTATTAAGTTATTTAGCAGTTTTGTTTATCTTTGAGGTTCTCCAAAAAGAAAAGTGTCACAGTGTTATAAAAGACGTTATTAATTTTGTACTTCATCCTTTATGCCTTTAAGGTCAACTGAACAGTATAACTAAACAAAAAAACACTCTATTTCCTTATTAGTATGTATTCAAGACTTATTGTCTGTCATTTATTATATATTAAAGACTTGCCTGTTTTTTCAGCCGATCTAATTGAAATCAGTTGATTAAATGGCACGTTATCAATCAAAATCATCCCATGTTAATGGACAAGTAGGTACCTACTAGCCTACTAATCCCACGTTTCCTAATCTACGTGTATGACCTAACAACCTAACCCATTACTCTCTGAATTTGCACAGGTGCTTACTTTTTTTCTGTTGTGGAGTAGATCTAGTCGTTTTGGGTCCTTCCTTAACCGACGTATCACTATCAGTGTCACTTCAACTTTAGAGTCAGCCATTTTGCATAAACAAAGAAAACACTGAAATTAAAATATTCTACAAATTGTATTTTGTTTGCTGTTGCCAAAGCAGATCACTGTCGAGGAAGATGTGATGTGTGAGTGTAAAAAGTCACATGATAGTGGGACGGTATGTTTTAGATTTGCTATCCAGTGTGTCAATTATTCTGGGGCTGTGTAGGCATTGTAAAATGATGTGGCAGGGCGCTGAGCAGATGCTATGGTTTGACTGGCGCTAAATCTGTAGATTGCTCTGTCTATGAATCTGGGACAAATTCCATCCCAAAGTCATTTAGCCCGGGACCGGGACTTGATCTTTACATTTAGGGACTGTCCCATCCAATTAGGGGTGGGTGGTCACCCTATTGAAGATCAATTCATGTAATCAAGACCCAGCCACATTCCCCACACTGATTTGGCAGGGATGGAATTAACTCCATCCATGACGAATTTACATTCAAAATAATTAAACTTTATTAAACCACAACAAAACACAAAACAAACCTCCCCATTTGAACAGTCTGAAAATACTGTATGTCCTAAAATTTTAATTAAATCAAGTATGGAAGTATGTTTATGTGATTTTTGTTATATTAAATAATTAACACATAAGCAAACATACTCCATTTTTTGCATTAAAAACACCCAGCTTATTATCTCTTTCTAAATATATTTTTTGTATTCCTGTTGGATAACAGAAAAGGACATCTGGGTTAGATTTAGTACGTCCTTCTGCTTTCCACACTGCCATGGTTACTGTTTCCTTGGTGACTTGATGTAAAGTAGAAAATTATGGGGTACTGTATATATATATATATATATATATATATATATATATATATATATATATATATATATATATATATATATATAAATAGTACTAATTGCTTGTGGTAGTGTCCGCCCATTATTATTATTTGTATTATTGTTTTGCGGCGGATAACAGCGCCGCGTATTTAATATTATTTATATTTAAAAACCTCGTGAGGATGCATGACTGATCAGCTACTGATTATTTAACTAGCTGACAGTCATGCATCCTTACTAACGCGATGCAGACTGTGGCGAGGGTAATAAGATAATTAACAGCTAGTTAACCCCTCGGCCAGAGTATAAGAACCTGCAGCTGTCTGTTCTGCGTTGGTTGAGTGTACAGAGGAGAGTACGGGGAGAGGCGAGAGCGAAGCGAGCGAGCGAGCGAGCAACACAACATTTAAAACGACTGCTAAACAGTCTTTGTTTATTCGTTTGGCCCTTGTGCCTTTTTGTTTTGTGTTTTGTTTAAATCTTTTGTTTTTGGTTTGTTAATAAATACGCTGAATGCCATAGCATTCAGCTTCACCCGCCATCCACTGTTTGTGATTCAGTTACTTCCTGGTCCGTGGCGTCACCACTGCGAGCCAGCCTGCCACATATGGTGTCCTGCGTGGGACAAACAACGCCTCCAAGAGCCAGACCAGGAAAGGAAAAGGACGTTTTTGTTTGTTTTTTCAAAAGTATTTTTTTGTGTGTTTTTGGGAAAAAAAATAATAAAAATAAAAAAATGGGGAAGAGTAGCCGGAGGAGAAAGCAGCAGCAACAACAACAGCAGCAGGAGGCGCAGCAACAGCAGCGGGTCCTTACCACGCTGGGCGTCTGCCTCACCTGCCTGAAGGGTGAGGAGTGGTGCCAGCGGTTGGTGAGGTTGGGCACGTGGCACGGACCAACCCCTCCATTGCAGGAGAGAAAGGAGCCTGAGCATCCAGCAAGGGTGAGAGGGACCCGCATCCTCCGGGCGGAAGAATCCCGTCTCCTCTGAGGGGATCTGGGACTGGCTGGCGGAGCCTGAGAGGGATATAATGGTCGCCCTCCCTGCTGTGATCAACCTCCTGTGGGCGAGATGGGGGCGCTGGGAGGCCTGGGAACAGAAACACCAACCAGCATCCCTCCCAGACATCGCAGCCATGGTGCTCAACTACCTGGCTGCAGATATGGGAGGGGCCCGCTGCTGTTTCCAGCGCCAGAGGAGAGGAGCCAGTGCTGCTGTCTCCAGCGCCAGAGGGAGAGGAGCCGTCGCTGCCTTTTCCAGCGCCAGAGGAGAGGAGCCGTCGCTGCCTTTTCCAGCGCCAGAGGAGAGGAGCCGTCGCTGCCTTTTCCAGCGCCAGAGGAGAGGAGCCATCGCTGCCTTTTCCAGCGCCAGAGGAGAGGAGCCGTCGCTGCCTTCTCCAGCGCCAGAGGAGAGGAGCGTCGCTGCCTTCTCCAGCGCCAGAGGAGAGGAGCCGTCGCTGCCTTCTCCAGCGCCAGAGGGAGAGGAGCCGTCGCTGCCTTCTCCAGCGCCAGAGGGAGAGGAGCCGTCGCTGCCTTCTCCAGCGCCAGAGGGAGAGGAGCCGTCGCTGCCTTCTCCAGCGCCAGAGGGAGAGGAGCCGTCGCTGCCTTCTCCAGCGCCAGGGGGAGAGGAGCCGTCGCTGCCGTCTCCAGCGCCAGGGGGAGAGGAGCCCTCGCCTCTGTCTCTACCACCACCAGGAGCAGAGCAGCAGGAGCTGCCTCTGTCTCCACCACCACCAGGAGCAGAGCAGCAGGAGCTGCCTCTGTCTCCACCACCACCACCAGGAGCAGAGCAGCAGGAGCTGCCTCTGTCTCCACCATCACCAGGAGCAGAGCAGCAGGAGCTGCCTCTGTCTCCACCATCACCAGGAGCAGAGCAGCAAGAGCTGCCTCTGTCTCCACCACCACCAGGAGCAGAGCAGCAGGAGCTGCCTCTGTCTCCACCAGGAGCAGAGCAGCAGGAGCTGTCTCTGTCTCCACCACCACCAGGAGCAGAGCAGCAGGAGCTGCCTCTGTCTCCACCAGGAGCAGAGCAGCAAGAGCTGCCTCTGCCTCCACCACTTCCACCAGCAGAGGGTGAATGCCTGCTGGTTCCGCCTCAACCGCCGTGGGAGGACTGCTTGCCCCTCCCACCTCCACCAGCAGAGGGTGAATGCCTGCTGGTTCCGTCTCAAGCGCCGTGGGAGGACTGCTTACCGCTCCCAGCTCCACCAGCAGAGGGTGAATTCCTGCTGGTTCCGCCTCAACCGCTGTGGGAGGATTGCTTGACCCTCCCACCTCCACCAGCAGAGGGTGAATACCTGCTGGTTCCGCCTCAACCGCCGTGGGAGAACAGCTTGCCGCTCCCACCTCCACCAGCAGAGGGTGAATGCCTGCTGGTTCCGCCTCAACCGCCGTGGGAGGACTGCTTGCCGCTCCCAGCTCCACCAGCAGAGGGTGAATGCCTGCTGGTTCCACCTCCACTGTCATGGGAAGGACTGCTCCTGCCCTACCTCGCACCGCCCAAGGATGCCTGCCTCGCACCGCCCAAGGATGCCTGCCTCGCATCGCCCAAGGCTGCCTGTTGCTCCGCATCGCCTGGGGCTGCCTGTTGCTCCGCATCGCCTGGAGAGCCACCAGTTATAGAGTGCGAGGGAGAAGTGGAGCTCCGCTGCCGCCTCCATGGCCAGGGGCTCCCCTCCCGAGTTAGCCTCCGGAGGTCGCTACTGCTGCTGCTGCCGTCGCCTCCCGAGGGTCGCTACTGCTGCTGCTGCCGTCGCCTCCCGAGGGTCGCTGCTGCTGCCGTCGCCTCCCGATGGTCTGCTGCTGCTGCCGTCGCCTCCCGAGGGTCCGCTGCTGCTGCCGTCGCCTCCCGAGGGTCCGCTGCTGCTGCCGTCTCATCCCGAGGGTCCTGTTTTGCCTGGGGTCGCTACCAGTCCCGCCATGCGGCAGGAAATACTGTGGCTGGAGCCCCATGAAGGGAGCTGCCGGCCACGGAAAGGGGGAGGTCAGGAGACCAGCTTCCCCAGCCGCACTTCGGCGGCAGGAAATACTGTGGCTGGAGCCCCATGAAGGGCAGCTGCCAGCCATGAAGAAGGGGGAGGTCAGGAGACCAGCTCCCCGCAGCAATTTCGCTGCAGGAAATACTGTGGCGGTGCCCCACGGAGGAGCTGCCGGCCATGAAGAAGGGGGCAGGTCTGGAGACCACCCCAAAATTTTTCTGGCCAGAGGAGCCGGCCTGTGCGTGGTCCACTAGGGCGCTACAGTTGTTGGGGTGGGAGGAGGACATCCCGCCGTGGCCGCCCGGAGACACCTTGCTTCCCCTGTTCCTGGGCCAGGACTGCTAGCGGGACTTTAGGGAATAAGGGGAGGTGGCGAAAAGGCCATGTGTGCTGCGCACAAGGGGGCATGTGTGGCGGAGTGTCCCGCCCCATTATTATTATTTGTATTATTGTTTGTGCGCGGATAACAGCGCCCGCGTATTTAATATTATTTATATTTAAAACCTCGTGAGGATGCATGACTGATCAGCTACTGATTATTTAACTAGCTGACAGTCATGCATCCTTACTAACGCGATGCAGACTGTGGCGAGGGGTAATAAGATAATTAACAGCTAGTTAACCCCTCGGCCAGAGTATAAGAACCTGCAGCTGTCTGTTCTGCGTTGGTTGAGTGTACAGAGGAGAGTGCGGGGAGAGGCGAGGCGAGCGAGCGAGGCGAGCACAACCACAACATTTAAAAGCGACTGCTAAACAGTCTTTGTTTATTCGTTTGGCCCTTGTGCCTTTTTGTTTTGTGTTTTGTTTAAATCTTTTGTTTTTGGTTTGTTAATAAATACGCTGAATGCCATAGCATTCAGCTTCACCCGCCCATCCACTGTTTGTGATTCAGTTACTTCCTGGTCCGTGACGTCACCACTGCGAGCCAGCCTGCCACATTGCTACACACCCTTACTTTTATTTTGTACTTGCTTAATACTTAAAATCTTGCAAAAAAAAAATTGCACTGCCTTGATAAGAAGTCATTTTTTTACATAAACAAAACATATACAAACACCAAAACCAAAGCTGGAAAAAGAAAGTCATGAATGCATCAACAATTTGGATGTGGAGTGGGCGGTTATGCTTTAAAGCGGGCCTCATTAATTCTGCCAAAAACACTTTGGTATATCATGACAAGATGTACAAGTTGTGCTTTGTATACAATAATATGACAATAACAAATCACAAAGTGGATCTATTTGCATTCATTATGATTCTGAGACACAGCCAAAGAAGGTTAATTTTAGGGTTTTAGAATAGATTTACTTTTTAATGGATTAATCACACACTGGCCATATGCTAGCTGAGTATCGCCTGCCAAAAAAGCAGCTTTGGAGCAATAGTGATATGGAGAAAAATGGCCAAGATGGTTTCCATACATTCATATTGGATAAGAGGTCAAAGTTTCCCATTGGTGGTAATTATACCAAGTCAATATAATACACAGACCCTGACATTCAGTACACCAAGCATCAATCAGATCTATCTTTGGAGTGCTCCCAGGAAAACTTTCTTGCAATGTTTGTCGCTTTTCTGTTTACTTTTCTGCTACTTTTGCTCCTCTTTACTGATTGGACTGCTGCAGGTAGGCTCATCATTTTGTATTATAATGTAGCATATGGTATTTGAAGCTGCCTTAATAAACTAATGAACAATAAACACAGCTTTCTTTTTTCATCATATTAGACCAAAGGGTGTGTCTGATTCCAACAAGACTTCTGGATAGCTCTGTACCTCACATCTACTGTATACTATGTTTTGTACTATTTTCTTCAATATGAAAAAGGGTAAAACCTTATAAATCAAATAAGAATGCTTTTCGCTAACACAAAGCCATATTTGTTTGTCTGCTTGTAGT
Organism: Acipenser oxyrinchus oxyrinchus; assembly: GCA_030684275.1. Taxonomy (NCBI): domain Eukaryota; kingdom Metazoa; phylum Chordata; class Actinopteri; order Acipenseriformes; family Acipenseridae; genus Acipenser; species Acipenser oxyrinchus. The sequence goes on from CM060252.1 coordinate 62,597,632, forward strand.
TACTTATACATTTTTAACCTAGAATTTATGATTGCTTGAAGTTATGAATAGAATATAAAATGTTGTGCGAATTAAATCTTACATTTTTTATCAAGAAATAATATATAACATGATGTTATATTTGCATTGGACCATAGTCTGCAATTTGCAATCCCAAGAAAGGGTCACCAGACCCCAGCAGGTAGATACCATTACAAGGAGGAGGTGGGGATAGTTTGGAGAAGTGAAGCATTCCCTGCACCAAGGACCTGTTGAAAATCTCAGGATAAACCTGTTTTGCATTTGTGTTCTGCTATTGTAACATTACCATTTTTTTTCCTTTGTTGAAGGTAAACTACTACTGGATGTAAAACACTGTTGGATGAGTCATATATCATCTAAACACTACAGCATACATCGCAGTCAGTCATGAGCCCATTGAGAAAGCACAGTGTACAAACACAGGCCTGTTATATAAACCGGCATTTTAAAAATTTCTGCTTTATCTCTTTGGACTTTGTTACTAATGAAGAGGTTGATATATTTTGCAGGTTTCGCATGGTTTTACTGCAGCAGTCAGTGTAGAGGGAGATCTCCCATAAAACACAGCACCACACTGCATATTTGGAACAGACATCTGCTATCTGTTAACTTTCCTTTCTCCATGTTCATTTTTTAGGTTTGTGGTCTGGAGTTCTTCAAATTTAAGAACTTAGTTTTGCATGTATGCCTTGCTGTTTTCTAAGTACAACATTCACTGTAACCTGGCAAGAGTGAGTGTCCCATTTAAGTGGGTTGGCAGTCAACAAATTGCATTGTTTCCTATTATTTAGGGATTTAGGCAAAACAGAAGAACGTCCTCATAATAATTACAATATGACACCACAGGATAGGGCTATTACCTTTTAACTGTTTCTAGTTTATTTATGAATGCGTTCACTTATTTAAATAAATCTAACAAAACCTTACAAAACCAGATTTTCTGAGACAGAAGACTAATTTTCACAGAATGTTGTACTAGTCTTCACAGTCCTATTGCAGATTTGTTTTCAATCTAGCAAGAGTCACTGGTCTCCAGACATCAGGTGAAAGACACCACCACAATGGAATAATAGGAGGAGGATGGAATAGTTTAGAGAAGTGGAGGAGCAATCCGTGTGCCATACTGTAGATGTGGAGAAAAGTTTTTCCTACTGAATGATCTCAGGATAAACCTGTATTGCATTGGTGTTCTGGTATTGTAACATAACTATTTTTTTTAATGCTGAAGGAAAGCTATGGCTAGAAGTAAAACATGTAACAGGGTGGAAGCTGGGCAAGAACTGGCGAACTCACACACCACAAGCAAGCATCTTAACCACTATGCAAAAGAGCCCTTCATGGTTATAGAGCTTTCAACCCAGTCTCAACTCACCGTCAGGACAGAATATATAACGGCAGTGTATCACAACACACTGCCTGTTAAAAATGCAGTTAACAAATATAGAAAAATGCCAAAACAAACTAATGCAACTGACCTATTGCAATTGAGGTCAGAGTTTATGTTTCTAGTATACTCTTACACTGTATATCTGCACATGTCTAGAACTGTCAAACACAGATGATTGGAAAGTGTTGTTGACAATATAACAATACATATACAAGGCAGAATAAAAAAGAAAGTGCAATGAAACCACATTTTTCTGTGTTTCTTTTTGATGCCTTCTTATACTGTACAGTATGTTTTCACAAATCTGTCCAAAGGCATCTGGATTTCCCCTAATATGGATCAAAATAGTTTGCTTCTGACAAAATGGTTGATGTGCTGTTCCATGGCATTATTTTCAAAGCAAACACACATGAAGAGATGTTTGTGGTCCCAATGTTTGGACTACGCTGTTATGCAGACATAACTGAATATGAATGTACGGTAAGGAAATGAGTTTCCAAAATTACCATGATTTGTGGTTTACCCAGGAAATGTATGATACACACTGTATATGTAACTTTCATGAGGTAAAAAAACAAACAAAAAAACTAAAAACAAACAAAAAAACAAGAGTGCAAGGCTTGCTCATGTTTTTTCTGAAAGACTTATGTTGTTATGCAATGTCAAAAGGATCTACTTAATTCTGTGAACTGGCTTGCCAAATCAGCAGAGCTACAGAACAGAAGTGGTGTAAATCTAAACATTATCTCATTGGCCAGTGGACCCTATCTTTCAGGCTCAGCTTGGATAGAGTGGTAGCATTTATTTAGTCAGGAGCAGTTCTAATGGTCTGCACCTGGAACTCCGACTTGTTTGCTTTAGATCTTAAGTTGTGAGGAGCTGCTGTAAACCAAACGGCTAAATAGGAGAGAGATAGTTGGTAATGGCCTATTTATGATATTTTCATCAGGTTCTCTTAAGATGTACTGTATAATACTTCATGCTGGCTTTCCTCTCTAATACTAAACAACAGATTACTCTAGAAATACAATTTATTTTAGTACAGTACTGGTTTTAAGAAGTTTTCCCCTATTTGTATCCAAAAAAAACCTTCTTAGAATTACATTCTAATTATGGCGACTATTCTAAAGCAACTTTTAAAATATGGTAACTGTGTGAAATGCCCAAAACCATGTTATCATTATCACAGTTGTTGTTTGTTTGTATTTTTTGATTTGTTTTTATAATGCTGTGGCAGGGTGGCTGGGCGGTGACGTCACGGCAGAAGCAGGGACGGAAAAATACTGACACCAGGCAAGTACTGCAGGTAAAAGGCTGTGCCGTTTTATTCCAGCAAAATAAATCAAAAGTTTAAACAAAAAGAAACTGTGCTCACAGAGCAAAATAAAAATGTAAATAAAACAAATCATGAACACAAAATATACGAAATACAGGTCAGGCTGAGCTGTAGCCTTCACTGATCCTGTATCTTTTTAGTCTCGTTTTTTGTCTCGTTTTTCTCTCCTCGCTCGCTCCACTCTCACTCCTCATACACCCCACCCGAACATGGAGAGCTGCAGGCTTTTTATATCGTGGCCGAGGGGTTTAACTTGTTAGTAATTATCCTATTACCCCCCCAACAGGGAGTAGATAAGTTGTACAACAAACCATGTTCAGTATTTTAGCCCAGCTGTCCTTTTGCTTAAACTAAAGGCTAATGCCTTTAAATATGTCCCCCAAAAACCTGTGGACCCAGAACCAAGCAGCAGCTAGAACATTCCTGGCCAAAACTCTACAAAAAACTCTACATGGCAAACCCCTATGAAATGACAGAGCCATTACCACGTCTGACACAACTTTCACTGAAAGTATACCAGACTAACTTTGTAGCAAATAGTTATCCCCATTACTAGACTTTAATAAAGAACAAGTTCTTGGATTGAGCGGCAACAGCAAAGTGGTTAAAATAATGAAAAAAAAAAATATGCACACTGTGCACAAAATGCAGGGTTACATATGTTTATCTTAAATAAACTTAAGTCTGTCTATTTGTTTTTTTCAGTTTACGCATAGTATTAAGAAAGGAAAAACAATTTAGAATTCAACCCAAAGGAAACCAGTTCTTGATTAGTGCTCTCTTTCCCTTCAGCCTGCCTAGTGTAAAAGGCAGCACATCAGAATTGTATTTTAAAGAAACTAAAATGCTAAGAAACCACCCCAGTAATTCTTTATTTTTGCTTTAATCAGAGAAGTTCAAATTAAACACTCAGGAAATATCCCTTATTTAAAGCAATCAAATTCCTTTGCTAACTAGGTCTGGCTTTACTGCTTTCAATTTGTTGGCATCTTGCACACGTTGATTGCTTACAGCAACTGCTGGGAATCAGATAAGTTTAAATTAATTTGATGGATTCATTAAGGTAGGATTGTGTGGATCTTGACTTGACCACTGCAAAATGTTATTTTTTTCAGAAAGGAGAAAAAACAGCTGTTGATGTTACAAAAGTGGAAGAAAAACTCATCTGAAGATAAGTATAGTAGGCACCCAACGACGCCTGGTACTGCTAACATTTTGTACTTGTTTCATGATTTTAAGCACCTCTTTTGCTTTGGTACCTACATCTCTGCATTTTCAGGTATGTTTGCCTCAGCATTATACTATATCTTGATGTAACAGTGAAAGCATACCGTCACTGGCTTCTCGCTTACATCCGGGTATCTCCATGAGCGAGCCAGGCACTCTGCTTGTCACACGCTACTAGCTGAGGTTTACAACAGTGGTATTCAATTACATTCACTGGAGGGCCAGATAAGGCAATGTCCAAATCCTGTGTGTGGGGCACAGGGCGCTGATGGTCTCTTTTCTTTTTGTCTAAAATTTTGACACTTGCTCGCACCATCTTTGTTTTCGAAAAATTACTGCGCAGCAAGCATGCAAGTTCAGTAATGAAAATACATCAATCAGTGGCGGTGCCAGACTCCCTGATGAGGGGGCTTGGGGGGAGAACAAAAATTTGTGGGGGCTACACCCCACTTTATGCAGGAACGCATAAATTACATTTGAATCATTTTCCATGGCAGAAGTGGACCAGGGTGAATATAAAGCATTTAAACAGCAACCTTAAAGAAAGATAGACATTACAGGAGAGGAGTAATTATTTGGAGAAGTTAAATAATAATAGTAAACTGTAAAAAAAAAAAAAATTGACCGTTGGGTTATGGAGTGTACTGACGTGAATGGGAATGAATGTGCATGCCGAGTGTGAAAATTAACTAAAGTTTATTGATTGAGGGTAGCTTACATACAGAGTGAGTTGTAAACAAGGAAGGAGAAGGGTTATTACCAGATAAAGTGCAGTGATTATTTGTTCCTGTATTGTGGTGTGTTGTCAATAAATATCACTTGTTAGGGGGCACAAATGCCCTGTAAGATAGCAGTGACCTCTCAACCATGCGTATCTGCAACTAGTATTTGTAATGAAGGTCTGATTGTCATATATACTTACTTCTCATCACGTTGAGGTCATTATTATTATTTTTGGTGGTCGGGCCCCCTTTGAGCTGGAAGGTCCTGTGTAAGTGCACCAAGTGCACACTGGTTAATCCGGGCCTGGGTAACATAATAACTGGACATACTACATTAAAATAACTAAATACACACACCTCTGTGGTTATGCTCAGTTCAGTTATTTGCGATGAATTTTGTTTTGGGGGCAGATCTGCCCCGCAGGCAGTATAACACATCGCCAATCTGATTGGTTTACAATAGAACGGAGGCAGGGTTTTGTTTCAATGACATTTCTCCAATTGATTGGTTTACATTTGGAGGCGGGGTTATTTTTGATTTGGAGGGAGCTGTTCATTTATATTATATTAACTTACAAACTGTTCGATTTAGAAAGCTTTGTAAGAGGTGGTCCATTAAAAAAAAAAAAAAAAAAAAAAAAACTTCGAGAGAAAATAACCAACAGACACTCTGGGGTATTCTGTGCTCAGTTGCTTAAAACTTGCTAAGTTTGACTTGCTATTTTAACAAAACGTGCTGCATGCATACTTTAACAGTATTAATGAACTAATCTTATTTTAAGCTTTATTTTTTAACATCTCAGTTTTGAGAACTTTTTCTTTATTTAATAAAGCATTTATTTAAGCTTCCTTCATATTAATTAGCAACATTTTCCAACAAGCAGTCCCAATTGGAGTAATAAGGAAAATATCGTTTTAATGTTTTATTGATATTTTAAATTACTCTACATCTGAACTTCTGGGGAATGACTACTTCTGTGAACTTCATTCTTGCAAACACATGTATATCTATATTTTTTGCTCATGCAGTACATAATAGCAAAACTGTATGACATTGTAAAAATGTAGGATGAAATTATGAAACAGCTCTTTGCAAGTTTAAGCAAATGAACACAGAATACCCCAGTGTCTGATGTAAATCGGTCATTTCCTCTTTTTTTTTTCTTTAAGGAACACCTCTTACAAAGCTTTCTAAATCGAAAAGTTTGTAAGGTAATATAATATAAATGAACAAATCCCTCCAAATCAGTGGCTTCTTTTAACAGTCGAAAGTCATAAATAGCCCCGCCTCCAAATGTAAACCAATCAATCGGACAAATGTCATTTAAACAAAACCCCGCCTCCCTTCCATAGTAAACCAATCAGATTGGATGTGTTATTCTGCCTGCAGGGCAGATCTTCCCCCAGAACAAAATTCATTGCAAATAACTGAACTGAGCCTGTGGTTATTCAAACTGCTGTAAGAAAACTGACGCACACCCAACCTAATACTACTGTCTTAAATTTTAAGTCAAAGTTACAATCACACCGAATACATCATCCTCACTGTATCAATGAAATGTTGGAGTATTAAAACAGTAAAGTCACAGTACCCCGCACCCTCCTACTCCCCGTAATCTCACCTGTGGTCAGATACCTGTAGTACACAAAATAAAATATCTCAGAGCAAAATAAAAAATAAAATAACATGTTCTTAACATACAGTTCAATTTTCTTTTGTTATTGTAAAAAAAAAAAACATTCACAATGATCGTGAAAATTCTAGCCAATCAGCAAAATTGACAAAATATGGCCCAATCAGGAAACAATACTGTTTCAGTATAGTTTTCACAGTGACTTGCAGTTTCCTTTTTAATGTTTTAACGACATTTGCGCATACACGACACTGAGCGCCAGCCACAGAACTTAAATTCTACAATATAAATCTGGTGTTATGCTAAATTGTTAGACTATATAGTAGCCTATTTATTATTATTATTATTATTATTATTATTATTATTATTATTATTATTATTATTATTATTTATTTCTTAGCAGACGCCCTTATCCAGGGCGATTTACAAGATATCACATTATTTTGTATACAATTATACAATTACATTATTTAATACACATTATTATTTATAAACTAGAAAGACCAGCTACATCAGGTCCTTACTACAGGTATAGCAACTCCAAATCGATCATATCATTGGGTTAAGATTAGTTTAAAGGTACCCTTTAAAGCTCTTACGGTAGTAATGTTTTGCAAATTCGTTTTTATTAAAAAATGAAGTGTGACCCGTTTTTAAAAATGGATCATTGTATGTGTGATATGTGGAAAATATAAGGGTACCAAAGATTTTGCACTGATAATAAAAAAACACACCTGAAATTGGTAGAGTTGTGTTTTTTTATTGATTAGAAGACTGAGGAGCTGTTTTTAAGTGCTTGCCCTACACTGTTTAATCAATGTGCCATGATCTGGAGCAGCTGGTCTTCACACAGGTGAAAAGGTTATTCAGTGGCTATGCCTATTCAATCCAGGGCCTATTTGATAAGTGTCAAATCAGTCAGAATAGTGCCAACTTCAGTCAAGATCTCATAACCAGGGAGCAACTAGACCACAGTGACACCAACAACGACTAAATTGTATTTACAGCTAGACTACGGAGTCAGACAAATTCAGGTTTATGACTGACTTGAAGAAATTGTGATTGGCTTTTCTGACTAGCTGAAAAATTAACTGAAGGTTTTCAACTGACTTTTTCAACTTAGATTTGACAATGCAACAAAAATTAACAGTGCAACACATAAGAATATATTTTGAATTATTAAAAAAAAAAATGTAAATAAATTTTAATTGTGTACTTACTGGCAAGGTGCAAATCATTGATCCAAGGTTTTGGCTAGCCTAATCTCATGCTGTGACATCTGTTGCATTGCACACTAATTATTGTACTGCACACAAAAAGAGAGAGTAATTACTGGGAATTACAAGCAGCATATCGAACGGTACAGTTTATTATCTATAGATCTTCAGCACCAAACCCATGACATTTCAAAAAGCATCTTTTTTATATGTACATCATTACTCACATAACACATTTAAATAAAAGTCTGATAGGTATTTAGTTCCCTCTTCTGAAATCATAATTTTTGGAAACAATCACTAAACGTGAAACTATATTTTCACAGCACTTTATAAAACCTTTCAGCTACATGGTATAACGAAAATAACAAACAAGTCACAACTTTGCAATATCTTTGAATTTTAGTAACCTGTATACATACCTGCAGTAATATCTGCTGCTATCACCAGTAATCAGACCTCATAAACGCAACATTTCATCAGAACTTACCCTTCTGCTCATTTGCATTTGTGCATAAAAAGCAACTTTCTTTCTTCAGTAAGTGTTGTCGAGCACTGTTTTTGCCAGGGAAATCTTCTTTCGGCAAGAAGTGAAGGTACAGTTACGCACAGCAAAAGGCCAACCAATAAAATGTTAGCAGAAGCTGACAAGAGACAGTTAAAATGAAACAAATCTGGCGGTGGTTGGCCATTTACAGTCTTGTGGGGATTCCAATATTTTATGACTTAGCCTGGACGTTTACCAAATACAGCGTATGGCGGAGACTCTGGGATCTACTTACAGCAGTAAGAGATCTTTCACATGCAGCTGATATAAAGGCTTTGTCATTTTGTAAATATCCTTCTATTAAACAATGAATATGGAGCTAGCTTTTTATGTTATTCTTTGTTGGGAATTCCAAAAAGCATCATGATGATGAAGGTTGCACACTGGTAACAACAGAATGAACCAATTCAAAAGAGCTAGCTGGCTCTCTATGGCACTTTACCAAAGATTTAGTTTGCATTAATTGAATACTGAGAAGAGATATACATCTTATTTACAAGGCATAAAGCACTACACAATCATAGGATTACAACAAAATGCTGTAACATCTGTAGAGAAAATGAACACCATAACTTAGATCAAAGGTGCGACTATCTTGATTAAGGAAGCAGCAAATGGTAAACAGAGACTCATAAAGAGCAATAAAACATCTTTGAACTATTGGGGGAACGAAAAATACCCTAAAAATACACAGGGGGCAAGTGCTGTAAAAATCTGTTTGTATAACCTGAAGCAACCAAGACCCCAGGAGGGTGGGAGTGAAACGGGTATAGTTGAAATCTTGTGATAGTTTCTGTATAAATATGGGACATCCCAAGCTGCAGTTAGAGTCATTCTTAACCTCCAGTGCTGCTGGGCAGAACCCACAGACTCCACATTAACATGGCTTGTGGCAATGTGCCCTGCCCCTGTGTGTATTTTTGTGTTTTATGTTGTATGTTGCGTGTGTTAATGTTGGTGTATAGATATGGCTGCACGGGATATAAATGGGTGTGCGTAGCACGAGTTATTTAAAATGTATAATTGTATTTAGGCACAGGGATTGCACCTCACTTCACGTGCATTTAAAGTATTTAATATATGAGCACGGGGTTGCACAGAATTAATTCACATGCTGTGATTCAAGTGAATAACTAATTAGTAATTGAATCCCGGCACAACAGTATATATAGATGCACGTTTCACTCACTCAGGATTGTGTGTTCGGTGAGTGGAGAACGGGTGTGGAGAGAAAGTAAAGTAAAGTAAGAAATAATTGCTATTGCGTGCTGGTAGGACCAGCACGATACTTTGTTTATTTTTACTCACCATGTTTGTCTGTTAGTCCATCGTTTGTTTAAGTGTTAGTCCGTTTTGTTTGTCTATTTATTCTGGCATAAGTGCCGTGTCCTGTCTTCTGTTTGTCAACCTTTTTATTTTCTGTGTGTTAATAAAACACTGAGCACCGCAGCATCTCAGATTCACTGCAACTACTGCCTGTCTCTGTGATTCTTTCTGGCCTGACGTCATCCACTACAGCCTGCTTGTCACAGGCTCCCAATGGAGAGGTGAATATACTTATCTAACTATTGTTTAACAGCTAGTGTCACTACTTTAATTCGTCTAGAATTACAGTCTGGAAAGTATGTTAATCTGTATTACGTGGAACCAAAGAACTTTGTCTAAGCCCCCTTAAATATTCTGTCTAAATTATGTTTAATACAGTGTCTGTCAATCATAAATAATTTGAGTCATGATTATACTTCATTAATACATGTTATGTTTACAATGTAAATGACAAGCCCTAGCTATAGTATTGAAGCAGAAATCAAATAAACCTCTTACAGTAATGGCATCTTGATGCAGAAATGTCAATCAAGTGCCCACAGGAATCAATGCACGGCCAGCATCCAGAGTCCCTTTCCAGATATCCTGTGCTGGCGCATATTTAGTTGGAACCATTTTTGATAGCTCACATTTTATTTAATGCCATAATGAGTGTAGCTATGCTAAATTAAAACATGGTATCCTTGGGGATCATTTATTCCACAATGCCTAGTATTAAGTATCAAGTTTATCCGAGTTCTGCTTTCGCACAACATATTGGAGTTCGGACTCTCTGTAGTCATAACATAAATAAACAAACACAGGTTTTTTTCTAATTACACAAGAAATCAGTGCAATCCCTATTCAAATTGTATATGAAACCATGACCATTTTCAAGACACCAAAACAAATGTATAATGTATGAAAACAAGTAACTCCTTCCCTCTTTCCTTAATGCAGTTCTAACATGGTTTGCTCACTGAAACATGTTTTTTAGTTTTCAGCATCCTCTGTCTTCTCCACCACCGCAACAAAATAGGTTGCTGTTCGCTGCCTTTCACCCTTCATCCACAGATAACCAAAGCAATATTCTGGCACCAATCCCCAGGACGAAAACATCCTCAATTCTCTGATTACAACTCAATCAGTTATCGCTAGTAATTCACCAAATTGCTGTATTGGGTAATTTGATATTCCTGATTTGTCTCTGTGACAGGATGACAGAGGTTGAGACTCAGAGACAGTGTGAAAGTTAAAAAATAAAGCTTTTAATATACAAAAATACAAAATAAACCAGCACGAGGGCCAAACAAAAAGGTTTCAAAACACAGACAATAAGTACAAAACGAAACTTACAAAAATACGGCTTCCAGGCTGGGCATTGCCTTCACTGGTTTGCAAAAATAAAAAGAACAGCACACACAAAAAAAAAACACTCTTGCTTCTTCTCCTTCTAAAACTCTCCTGTGGGAGGCTGAGGCCTCCTTTTATGCCAGGTGGCTGCATGGTAATTGAATAATTAATTGACTGATTGCTCCCACCTGACGCAATCAACCTGGGCAGGGAGGAGAATTTAACTCCATCCCTGCCAGTATTTCTAAGGGCAGAGCCCTGCTCTGCCACACACCTCCCCCCACGTACAAAGTACTCAGGCCGCAATCGGCCAAACTCCCCCCTTTGAACCCAAGCCCTCCCCCCAAGAGTCCCCTTATGTCCTTTGGGTGGGCTATTTCAGCGGGCGGTGGTGGGCGGGGTTGATGTCGGATCCCCCAAGCTTCCTTCAACAGCGGGGGCCTCGGACCTTCCAAGCACACGAACGCTGGTAGGGAACCTGGACCCTCCAGCAGGAGCTGCGATGGTGGCACCTCTGGTGGCGGAGGCGGGAACGGCAGCTCGTCTTCCTCTGGTGGCAGAGGCAGGAACAGCAGCTCGTCTCCCTCTGGTAGACGAGGCAGGAACAGCGACCCCTCAGGAACAGCAGGCGGAGACGGCGGACCCTCAGGAACAGCAGTTGGAGACGGCGGACCCTCAGGAACAGCAGGCGGAGACGGCGGACCCTCAGGAACAGCAGGCGGAGACGACGGACCCTCAGGAACAGCAGACAGACCCTCTGGAACAACAGGCGGAGACGGTGGACCCTCAGGAACAGCAGGCGGAGACGGCAGACCCTCAGGAACAGCAGGCGGACCCTCTGGAACAGCAGGCAGAGACGGCGGCCACTCAGGCAACAGCAGTTCCAGCTCCTCCAATGGCAACGGTTCCAGACACTCCAGCATTGGCGGTGGCGGCTGTGGCCATTCTAGCGGCCTCTGAAGTCGGGCTGGCACCTCCTGCCATCGCAGTCGGATGCGCCTCCCCTGAGCTCCTCTCAGCAGCATGCGCAAGGGCTGCTGAGGGGCTTCAGCCTTCTCCCCTTCTGGCTCTCGGGTCCGTGGCTCCTCCCCTTCTGGCTCTCAGGTCCGTGGCACCACCCCCTCTGGCTCTCGGGACGGCAGCTCCACCCCCTCTGGCTCTCGGGACGGCAGCTCCACCCCCTCTGGCTCTCGGGATGGCAGCTCCAACCCCTCTGGCTCTCGGGACGGCAGCTCCACCCCCTCTGGCTCTCGGAACGGCAGCTCCACCCCCTCTGGTTCTCGGGACGGCAGCTCCACCCCCTCTGGCTCTCGGGCCGGCAGCTCCACCCCTGGCTCTCGGAATGGCAGCAGCAGGGGAACCAGCAGGCATGCTCCCTATGCTGGTGGCGGCGATGGAGGCAAAACCAGCAGGTACTCTCCCTCTATTGTTGGAGGTGGGAGCGACACACCGTCCTCCCACGGCGGTGGAGACGGAACCAGCAGGAACTCTCCCTCTGCTGGTGGATACCTGGACTGTGGACGTTCGGCCTTCCCCCTCTTGGGCTCTGGGCCCGACTCCCCCTCTTGGGCTCTGGGCCACCGACTCCCTCCTCTTGGGCTCTGGACGCACCGACTCCCCCCTCTTGGGCTCTGGACATTCGGCCTCCTCCCACTCAGGCGCAGGACGTTCGGGCTCCTCCCACTCAGGCGCAGGACGTTCGGGCTCCTCCCACTCCAGGTCTGTGTCCTGTAACACCTCCAGGCAGTAGTGCTCCTCATGCCCGTAGTGGGTGCATGTGACAAAGACGACTGAGCGGTGACGTCACGTCAGAAGCAGGAACAAAAACAACAGAGAGGAGTTTGGTGAAGCTGAGCGAATGCTTTCGCTCAGCATTTAATGAATAAACAGAACAGAAAAATAAACGGTTGTAACAACAAACACACAAGACACGGCACTTTCGCCAAAATAAATAGATAAACAAAAACGAACTAACACTAAACAAACGGTGCACGGAGACAAACAAAACACGGTGAGTGACAAAACTTATTCTTCTTCTTATATTTATATTTTATACCTCCTCTCCACACCCGTTCTCCACTCACCAACACACCCCGAGTGAGTGAAAACATGCTGTTTTATGCAGTTGTACCGAGACTCGATTGCTAGTCAATCATTCAATTGGAATCTCGGTACAACTGCACGTGAATTAATTAAGTGCACTCCCGTGACCACACATTACATTTTAACTAGCACGTGAAGTGATTTGTGCCCTCCGTGCCTAAATATAAATCTACATTTTTAAATCACAAGTGAAACACAGACCCGTTTATATCCCGTGTACCGATGACTATACACCAACATTTACACACAACACGTAACACAAAATACACACGGGGGCACTTTGCCACATATACCCCCTTGTGCAAAGCACACATGGCCTCAATGGCCACCTCCCCCTCAGTCCCAAAGTCCCGGAAGAGGGGAAGCAAGTTGTTTCTGGGGTGGCCATGGTGAAATGTCTGGCACCCCCAGTTCTTCGTGGCTGGCAGCTCCCTCTTCCGGGGCTTCAGCCACACTATCTCCTGCCGCGAAAGTGCAGCTGGGGAGCTGGTCTCCTGACCTCCCCTTCTTCATGGCCGGCAGTTCCCCTCCGTGGGGCTCCGACCACACAATCTCCGGCAGCGAAACTGCTGCGGGGAAGCTGGTCTCCTGACCTCCCCTTCTTCATGGCCGGCAGTTCCCCTCCGTGGGGCGCCGCCACCCACCTCCGCAGCGAAACTGCTGCGAGGGAGCGGGTCTCCTGACCTCCCCTCCTTCGTGGCCGCTAGCTCCCCTCCGTGGGGCTCTGGCCACCGTGTTTCCTGCCACGGAAATGCGGCTGGGGAGCTGGTCTCCTGACCTCCCCCTTTCTTCATGGCCGACAGCTCCCCTTCATGGGGTTCTGGCCATAGTGTAGCGACCCCAGGCGAAGCAGGACCCTCGACTACCCCAGGCGAAGCAGGATCCCTGGCGACCCCAGGCGGCGGCAGCGGACCCTCGGGAGGCGGCGGCAGCAGCAGCGGACCCTCGGGAGGCGGCGGCAGCAGCAGCGGACCCTCGGGAGGCGGCGGCAGCAGCAGCGGACCCTCGGGAGGCGAACTCGGGAGGAGCCCCTGGCCATAGAGGCGGCAGCGGGAGCTCCACTTCTGCCTCGTACCCTGTACCCTGTGTGGAGCAAAAGGCAGCCCCAGGCGTGCGGAGCGACAGGCAGCCCCAGGCGATGCGGGCGGCTGGCAACCCCAGGCGATGCGGGCGGCTGGCAACCCCAGGCGATGCGGGCGGCTGGCAACCCCAGGCGATGCGGAGCGGCTGGCAACCCCAGGCGATGCGGAGCGGCTGGCAACCCCAGGCGTCGCGGAGCGGCTGGCAACCCCAGGCGATGCGGAGCGGCTGGCCACCCCAGGCGATGCGGAGCGGCTGGCCACCCCAGGCGATGCGGAGCGGCTGGCAACCCCAGGCGATGCGGAGCGGCTGGCAACCCCAGGCGATGCAAGGCAGGCATCCTTGGGCGGCGAGGCAGGCATCCTTGGGCGGCGAGGCAGGCATCCTTGGGCGGCGAGGCAGGCATCCTTGGGCGGCGAGGCAGGCATCCTTGGGCGGCGGGGCAGGCATCCTTGGGCGGCGGGGCAGGCATCCTTGGGCGGCGAGGCAAGCATCCTTGGGCGGCGAGGCAAGCATCCTTGGGCGAAGCGAGGCAGGGAGTCAGGACTAGCTGGGGTGCAGGTGTTGGCCCTCTTCTCGGCCTCTGAGGCCGGGTGGTTCTTCCCCGTGCTTCCCTCAGCAGCCTATGCAAGGGCTGCTGAGGACCGCCAGCATCTAGCCCTGGTCCTTCTGGTGAAGGGAGAGGCAGCTCCTGCTCCTCTACTCGTGACGGTGGGGGAAATGATACCAGCAGGCATCCCTCCTCTGCTGGTGGGGAAAGTGTTACCAGCAGGCATTCATCCTCTGCTGGTGGGGGAAGTAATACCAGCAGGCATTCCTCCTCTGCTGGTGGGGGAAGTGTTACCAGCAGGCATTCCTCCTCTGCTGGTGGGGAAGTGATACCAGCAGGCATTCATCCTCTGCTGGTGGGGAAGTGTTACCAGCAGGCATTCATCCTCTGCTGGTGGGGTTGGCGGAGGCAGAGGCAGCTCCTGCTGCTCTGCTCCTGCCGATGGAGGTGGCGGAGGCAGAGGCAGCTCCTGCTGCTCTGCTCCTGCCGATGGAGGTGGCGGAGGCAGAGGCAGCTCCTGCTGCTCTGCCGATGGAAGTGGCGGAGGCAGAGGCAGCTCCTGCTGCTCTGCCGATGGAAGTGGCGGAGGCAGAGGCAGCTCCTGCTGCTCTGCTCCTGCCAATGGAGGTGGCGGAGGCGGGACCAGCAGGAATTCACCCTCTGCTGGTGGAGGTGGGAGCTGCAAGCAGTCCTCCCATGGCAATGGAGGTGGACCCAGCAGGAATTCACCCTCTGCTGGTGGAGACTGGGGCTGTGGGCGCTCTACCTTCCGTGTCTTGGGCGTGGGCGCACCGACTCCTCCCTCTTGGGCTGTGGACGCACCGACTCCTCCCTCTTGGGCTGTGGGCGCACCGACTCCTCCCTCTTGGGCTGTGGGCGCACCGACTCCTCCCTCTTGGGCTGTGGACGCACCGACTCCTCCCATTCAGGCGTAGGACGTTCGGGCTCCTCCCATTCAGGCGTAGGACGTTCGTGCTCCTCCCACTCAGGCGTAGGACGTTCGGGCTCCTCCCACTCAGGCGTAGGACGTTCGGGCTCCTCCCACTCAGGCGTAGGACGTTCGGGCTCCTCCCACTCAGGCGTAGGACGTTCGGGCTCCTCCCGCTTGGGCTGTGGACATTCAGGCTCCTCCCACTTGGGCTGTGGACACTCAGCCTTCCTCTTCCCCTTTCCCCTTCTCTGCCTCCTCCTCACCTTCCTCTCCTGGGCCAGTTCCTCCTCTCCCTCTTGGTAGGGGCAGTGCACCACTGGGTGCCCGAACTCCCCACAGGCAAGGCACCAGCCTTGGTCCTCTAGACCACCGAGGAGGACCTCCAGATCCTGGCAGCCATCTCTCCAGTTCCAGCCTTCCATTTTTCCCCTTTTTCCAAAAAAAACAAAACAAACAAACAAAAAACTGCGGTTCCCGCTCTGGCCTGAGTCCTGGAGGCGCTGTTTTCCGGTTCTGACACCACGTGTGACAAAGGCGACTGGCGGTGACGTCACGTCAGAAGCAGGAACAAAAACAACAGAGAGGAGTTTGGTGAAGCTGAGCGAATGCTTTCGCTCAGCATTTAATGAACAAACAGAACAGAAAAATAAACAGTTGTAACAACAAACACACAAGACACGGCACTTTCGCCAAAATAAATAGATAAACAAAAGCGAACTAACACTAAACAAGCGGTGCACGGAGACAAACAAAACACGGTGAGTGACAAAACTTATTCTTCTTCTTATATTTATATTTTATACCTCCTCTCCACACCCGTTCTCCACTCACCAACACACCCCCGAGTGAGTGAAAACATGCTGTTTTATGCAGTTGTACCGAGACTCGATTGCTAGTCAAACATTCAATTGGAATCTCGGTACAACTGCACGTGAATTAATTAAGTGCACTCCCGTGACCACACATTACATTTTAACTAGCACGTGAAGTGATTTGTGCCCTCCGTGCCTAAATATAAATCTACATTTTTAAATCACAAGTGAAACACAGACCCGTTTATATCCCGTGTACCGATGACTATACACCAACATTTACACACAACACGTAACACAAAATACACACGGGGGGGCACTTTGCCACAGTGCACCACTCCTCTTTCTCCCATGTCTTCCTTCCTCTCTGCCTCCTTCTCCTCCCCTCTGTTTGGGTGGGGCAGATGGCCACTGTGTGCCCATATGCCCCACAGCCGGGGCACAACTCTGCCGGGAGACTTTTTGAAAACAACTCCCAGTCATCATCTGCCTCCTCCTGGGCCAGGGCGTAGGAGCATCCTGCCCAGTTGTGGCCGTAGCCCTCGCAGCGCCCACACGTCCACTGGTGGCACCTCTGGGCAGGATCTCCAGCGGTGGTCCTCCTTCCCACACCAGGAGCACCAGGGAAAAAGGCTGGCTGGGTCCTCCAGCTGGGGTGGCAGCAGCTTTTGATGCTGCTGTCGCTGCTGCCTGCTTCTTCTGCCTTTTTTTTTTTTCTTCCAAAAAAAAAAAAAAAACCTCACAAAACTCCAAAAAAAAAAAAATACTGCCCTGAGCCTTCAGGTGGCGCTATCCCACTCTGACACCAAATGTGAGGATGACAGAGGTTGAGACTCAGAGACAGTGTGAAAGTTAAAAAATAAAGCTTTTAATATACAAAAATACAAAATAAACCAGCACGAGGGCCAAACAAATAGGTTTCAAAACAGAGACAATAAGTACAAAACGAAACTTACAACAATACGGCTTCCAGGCTGGGCATTGCCTTTACTGGTTTGCAAAAATAAAAAGAACAGCACACACAAAAACCCACTCTTGCTTGTTCTCCTTCTTGAACTCTCCTGTGGGAGGCTGACGCCTCCTTTTATGCCAGGTGGCTGGATGGTAATTGAATAATTAATTGACTGATTGTTCCCACCTGATGCAATCAACCTGGGCAGGGAGGAGAATTTAACTCCATCCCTGCCAGTATTTCTAAGAGCAGAGCCCCTCTCTGCCAGTCTCTAATAAAATTATCAAATTTACTCGCTGCCCTTATAAACTGTGGTTCTGTTTATCAAACACCATTTTACAGCAAGTGCTGTATGCAAAACAATATTTAAAAAAAAAAAATACTGAAAACCAAGGGCCCTATTTAGTAAATATGCGCGCAACCGCTTTCACAAGGGCAAAAATGACAGTGTTAGCGAACCACCGTCATAGCGCACTTGATTTAGAAGTCGGGTCTCATGAGTGGGCTAACGCTTATCAAACAGTGAATCATGCACCCAACCAATCAAAGCACAGTGGGGAGAGTAAGGTTACAACCAATAAGGATTCAACTTTCCCTTTAAGAGCACCTGTTGGCAGATGTCAGTGATTGTTTGTGTGTCGAGGCAAAACTGCTGCATAAATAATGTGTCAGACAGGCTCAGAAAAGAGAGATGACTTCTAAATATTTGGGGGCGCCCTCCTCCTCCTCTCTCTGGCCACGTAGAAATCCAGTGTGCACTCCATAGTTCTTTTATTTCTCTTTTTTTCTCTCTCTGTCTTTTCTTTACCTGCTTCCCTGGTAGTTTCAACAGTATTTAAAGTCGACCATGTAATTTGCGCACAATTTAGAACTGGTTTTCAAAAGGCAGTTGAAACCACTGTTGTTGGTTTGCTAAATCGCTACATTGGTATGTAAATGAGGACACTCCCATAAAGTTCAGCCCATGTTGAGCGCTAACGCTGACTTACTGGGAGGGCACTAAAACACGGTTGCTAAATCACATATGTGGGCAAAGTTTGTTTGCCCACACGTGCACCTGATTTTGGTGCGCTAACTGTCTGCAAAACTGTTTTGCGATTGGCTTAGGGGTTTGCGAACGTTGCTAAAAAGGGCCACAAATCTCTAAAAAGAAAATAAAGTAGGCCACAAATGGCACAGCATCCTTACTGTACCTTCTGAACTATTTCCTGAGGGCAAAAAAGTTAGTTTTACATAACAGCCTGTGTCTGGTTTCGAATGTCTTTCACTGTGCAGTGCTTAGCTCAGGTTCAAGATAACCTTGTAATTTATACCACACTGGGTTTAGAAGATTGTTTTGTCAGGCTTTAGGTGATTAATTATCTTTCCGGGGCACTAACTTGCCAGCAGGTACTGTAATGCCAGACAGGTGTTTATTAATATTGCACCCATATTTCCTCTAAGTGTTTGATCTCCCTATCACCTGACACTTACCTTCTAGCCCATAGACATGAATGTCTGCTGAAATATTAATCACTTTTATATGTGCAATATGACAATGTTTTTCACAAATGTGCAAAAAAAGTCATTTTATGTTTAATGAATCACATGAGTACAGCCAACTGAAGTGCAAGATTAGAGTGCTTCTGTACGGAAGAAAATGTCACCCTGGACTCGTCTCACAACTGTTGAGTCACATTGTATCACAGGGATTAAAGGCTCTCTTATTCGTGACTAGTTTTCTCTTAAACATTCCAGTAGCAAGATTTCAGTGTTTTGTTATTTAAATATCAAATGTTACCTAATGTGTAGCATACTTTTTTCAACCGTTTTTCAATGTTTATTGAGATATTTAAATATTATTGGTATTTTTTTAACATGTCCTAGTCTAGAGCAAGAAAATAGTCAAGAGAAACTAAATCTAAATTAGTATTTTTATATCTCTTACAATGAGATATCACTGTGATTTAACTTTGACTTAAACACTTAACAATGTCCCATGCATACAAATAGAGGGTTAACTTTTTGTCTATCCACAATAACAGACAGTAACACAGAAGTAAACTGATACCCTTTTTTAATTAATTAATGTAGGTGTTATAGACAGGCAGGCTGCAGTCGTACATTTGTGCGCAGGTTAACACAGATAATAAACATCTTTTTATCTTTATTTGCCTGTAACAGATATCCACCAAGAGAATACATTTTTACTATTTCACCAACTTTGCCTGACAAAGCCAACTGCTGCCTTTGTCCTTTTTTTCCCCCTTTACTCCACGTCTGGTTTTCTGTCACCACTGTGCTTTTTTGCTACTCCCCACATTAAAACAGTGGATTTGCTATAAGCCTTAATTACTATATCTGTGCTGTCTGCACCCCTCCCTCAATTACCATGGTTACAAATAGCCCCAAGCGTATTGTTTACTTAATGTGAATTTGACTCTTAAAATACTAGGGCCCCTATGCATAAAAGATAGCGCTAATTTCTGGCCATTAAAAAAAATTCAACTGCAGTATTTAATATGCGATTTATAAAACTACTGCCTGGTTATTTTACCGGTCAGTAATGGGTTTAGATGTGATTTACCGTCACGGATTGTTACAGAGAGAGTTTATGTAACCAATTGTCTGAGGTATACAAATGAGCCGTGTCCCTTACTTAAGACGTCAATGGCATACACGTCTGTTTACACCATCACGCTATGGCTACGGGACATGTCTGGAGACAGACAGGTTGTCCAAAATATCAAAATGTCAGGTTGTGGCAAAGTGCCCCCCCGTGTGTATTTTGTGTTACGTGTTGTGTGTAAATGTTGGTGTATAGTCATCGGTACACGGGATATAAACGGGTCTGTGTTTCACTTGTGATTTAAAAATGTAGATTTATATTTAGGCACGGAGGGCACAAATCACTTCACGTGCTAGTTAAAATGTAATGTGTGGTCACGGGAGTGCACTTAATTAATTCACGTGCAGTTGTACCGAGATTCCAATTGAATGATTGACTAGCAATCGAGTCTCGGTACAACTGCATAAAAACAGCATGTTTTCACTCACTCGGGGTGGTGTGTTCGGTGAGTGGAGAACGGGTGTGGAGAGGAGGTATAAAATATAAATATAAGAAGAAGAATAAGTGTTGTCACTCACCGTGTTTTGTTTGTCTCCGTGCACCGTTTGTTTTGTGTTAGTTCGTTTTGTTTATGTCTGTTTATTTTGGCGAAAGTGCCGTGTCCTGTGTTTTTGTTACAACCGTTTATTTTTCTGTTCTGTTTATTCATTAAATGCTGAGCGAAAGCATTCGCTCAGCTCCACCAAACTCCACCTCTCTCTGTCGTTTATTGTTCCTGCTTCTGACGTGACATCACCGCTCAGTCGTCTTTGTGACACGTGGTGTCAGAAGTGGGATCTACAGCGCCTCCAGGACTCAGGCCAGAACAGGAACCGCAATTTGTTGTTTTAAAAAAAAAAAAAAAAAAAAAAAAAAACAACAAACAACAACAACAACAATAAAAAAAAAAAAATAATGGAAGGCTGGAACTGGAGAGATGGCTGCCAGGATCTGGAGGTCCTCCTCGGTGGTCTAGAGGACCAAGGCTGGTGCCTTGCCTGTGGGGAGTTCGGGCACCCAGTGGTGCACTGCCCCTACCAAGAGGGAGAGGAGGAACTGGCCCAGGAGAGGAAGGTGAGGAGGAGGCAGAGAAGGGGAAAGGGGAAGAGGAAGGCTGAGTGTCCACAGCCCAAGTGGGAGGAGCCTGAGTGTCCACAGCCCAAGCGGGAGGAGCCCGAACGTCCTACGCCTGAGTGGGAGGAGCCCGAACGTCCTACGCCTGAGTGGGAGGAGCCCGAACGTCCTACGCCTGAGTGGGAGGAGCCCGAACGTCCTACGCCTGAGTGGGAGGAGCCCGAACGTCCTACGCCTGAATGGGAGGAGCCCAAACGTCCTACGCCTGAATGGGAGGAGTCGGTGCGTCCACAGCCCAAGAGGGAGGAGTCGGTGCGTCCACAGCCCAAGAGGGAGGAGTCGGTGCGTCCACAGCCCAAGAGGGAGGAGTCGGTGCGTCCACAGCCCAAGAGGGAGGAGTCGGTGCGTCCACGGCCCAAGACACGGAAGGTAGAGCGTCCACAGCCCCAGTCTCCACCAGCAGAGGGTGAATTCCTGCTGGGTCCACCTCCATTGCCATGGGAGGACTGCTTGCAGCTCCCACCTCCACCAGCAGAGGGTGAATTCCTGCTGGTCCCGCCTCCGCCACCTCCATTGGCAGGAGCAGAGCAGCAGGAGCTGCCTCTGCCTCCGCCACTTCCATCGGCAGAGCAGCAGGAGCTGCCTCTGCCTCCGCCACTTCCATCGGCAGAGCAGCAGGAGCTGCCTCTGCCTCCGCCACTCCATCGGCAGGAGCAGAGCAGCAGGAGCTGCCTCTGCCTCCGCCACCTCCATCGGCAGGAGCAGAGCAGCAGGAGCTGCCTCTGCCTCCGCCACCTCCATCGGCAGGAGCAGAGCAGCAGGAGCTGCCTCTGCCTCCGCCAACCCCACCAGCAGAGGATGAATGCCTGCTGGTAACACTTCCCCACCAGCAGAGGATGAATCCCTGCTGGTATCACTTCCCCACCAGCAGAGGAGGAATGCCTGCTGGTAACACTTCCCCACCAGCAGAGGATGAATGCCTGCTGGTATCACTTCCCCACCAGCAGAGGAGGAATGCCTGCTGGTATTACTTCCCCACCAGCAGAGGATGAATGCCTGCTGGTAACACTTTCCCCCACCAGCAGAGGATAAATGCCTGCTGGTATCACTTCCCCACCAGCAGAGGATGAATGCCTGCTGGTATCATTTCCCCACCGTCACGAGGAGAGGAGCAGGAGCTGCCTCTCCCTTCACCAGAAGGAACAGGACTAGATGCTGGCGGTCCTCAGCAGCCCTTGCATAGGCTGCTGAGGGAAGCACGAGGAAGAACCGCCCGGCCACAGAGGCCGAGAAGAGGGCCAACACCCGCACCCCAGCTTGTCCTGACTGCCTGCCTCGCTAGCCCAAGGATGCCTGCCTCGCTTCGCCCAAGGATGCCTGCCTCGCTTTGCCCAAGGATGCCTGCCTCGCTTCGCCCAAGGATGCCTGCCTCGCTTCGCCCAAGGATGCCTGCCTCGCATCGCCCAAGGATGCTTGCCTCGCATCGCCTGGGGTTGCCAGCCGCTCCGCATCGCCTGGGGTTGCCAGCCGCTCCGCATCGCCTGGGGTTGCCAGCCGCTCCGCATCGCCTGGGGTTGCCAGCCGCTCCGCATCGCCTGGGGTTGCCAGCCGCTCCGCATCGCCTGGGGTTGCCAGCCGCTCCGCATCGCCTGGGGTTGCCAGCCGCTCCGCATCGCCTGGGGTTGCCAGCCGCTCCGCATCGCCTGGGGTTGCCAGCCGCTCCGCACGCCTGGGGCTGCCTGTCGCTCCGCATCGCCTGGGGCTGCCTTTGCTCCACACAGGGTACAGGGTACGAGGGAGAAGTGGAGCTCCCGCTGCCGCCTCTATGGCCAGGGGCTCCCCTCCCGAGTTCAGCCTCCCGAGGGTCCGCTGCTGCTGCCGTCGCCTCCCGAGGGTCGCTGCTGCTGCCGTCGCCTCCCGAGGGTCCGCTGCCGCCGCCTGGGGTCGCCAGGGATCCTGCTTCGCCTGGGGTAGTCGAGGGTCCTGCTTAGCCTGGGGTCACTACACTATGGCCAGAACCCCATGAAGGGGAGCTGTTGGCCATGAAGAAAGGGGAGGTCAGGAGACCAGCTCCCCAGCCGCATTTCGTGGCAGGAAACACGGTGGCCAGAGCCCCACGGAGGGGAGCTAGCAGCCACGAAGGAGGGGGAGGTCAGGAGACCCGCTCCCTCGCAGCAGTTTCGCTGCGGAGGTGGGTGGCGGCCCCACGGAGGGGAACTGCCGGCCATGAAGAAGGGGGAGGTCAGGAGACCAGCTTCCCCGCAGCAGTTTGGCTGCGGAGGTTGTGTGGTCGGAGCCCCACGGAGGGGAACTGCCGGCCATGAAGAAGGGGGAGGTCAGGAGACCAGCTCCCCAGCTGCACTTTGCGGCAGGAGATAGTGTGGCTGAAGCCCCGGAAGAGGGAGCTGCCAGCCACGAAGAATTGGGGGTGCCAGACATTTCACCATGGCCACCCCAGAAACAACTTGCTTCCCCTCTTCCGGGACTTTGGGACTGAGGGGGAGGTGGCCATTGAGGCCATGTGTGCTTTGCACAAGGGGGTATATGTGGCAAAGTGCCCCCGTGTGTATTTTGTGTTACGTGTTGTGTGTAAATGTTGGTGTATAGTCATCGGTACACGGGATATAAACGGGTCTGTGTTTCACTTGTGATTTAAAAATGTAGATTTATATTTAGGCACGGAGGGCACAAATCACTTCACGTGCTAGTTAAAATGTAATGTGTGGTCACGGGAGTGCACTTAATTAATTCACGTGCAGTTGTACCGAGATTCCAATTGAATGATTGACTAGCAATCGAGTCTCGGTACAACTGCATAAAAACAGCATGTTTTCACTCACTTTCGGGGTGGTGTGTTCGGTGAGTGGAGAACGGGTGTGGAGAGGAGGTATAAAATATAAATATAAGAAGAAGAATAAGTGTTGTCACTCACCGTGTTTTGTTTGTCTCCGTGCACCGTTTGTTTTGTGTTAGTTCGTTTTGTTTATGTCTGTTTATTTTGGCGAAAGTGCCGTGTCCTGTGTTTTTGTTACAACCGTTTATTTTTCTGTTCTGTTTATTCATTAAATGCTGAGCGAAAGCATTCGCTCAGCTCCACCAAACTCCACCTCTCTTTGTCGTTTATTGTTCCTGCTTCTGACGTGACGTCACCGCTCAGTCGTCTTTGTGACACAGGTTTAAAAATAATAGTAATTGTACACACAGGTGCTTGACCCGAGTGTGAGGTTAGGTTAGGGGCAGTATATGCTTTTTGATTAAAATAAATATCTTATTTTTATATAGCTTATATGCACATGCCTTCCTGAAAAAGAACTGTAACCACCAGAAATAGTTCATGATATTTTACTTTTGGTTGAGAAAAAAAGGATCCTCTCATGTTAGCACACGTTTCCTTTGCAGCGCACAAGAAAGTATAGAAGGCACAAGAGCGTCAGCAAGCTCTGGTTATATTTCTCATAATATTATGTTTAAAACTTTCATTTGAATGGCAATTGGCACAGAAAGATAGCGCAGCACAGTTACATTAAACTACAATTAATTGTTAAATGCCAGAAAAATAGCCTGTGCTTTTATTTGTTACTGTATTCCTTCAGTTTGCAAATACCAGCACAATTAATTCAAATATAATACATACAATAATAATACATCTCAAATCTGTTTCTCATACAGTACACCTTACCATACAAAAAGCTTATTAGAAATAAATACAGTTAGATTGGAAAATTCTGCCTGTCACACAATACTACTCATAGCGAAATTGAATAAGAAAATGCTACATATTTCTTGCAATTTATTTGTAGTTACAATTAAAAAAAGTAATTAAAGAAACTACAAAATGATATCGCAAAAGTCTACCGGAAGCCATAATAGTAGTACAGTAGTTCAAAATTTTTGTCAGTTTTTTTTTTTTTTATTTGTAATAATAATATGTTAACGTAACATTATTCAGTGTGGGGTAGTGGTTAGGGCTCTGGACTCTTGACTGGAGGGTTGTGGGTTCAATCCCAGGTGGGGGACATTGCTGCTGTACCCTTGAGCAAGGTACTTTAACTAGATTGCTCCAGTAAAAAACCAACTGTATAAATGGGTAATTGTATGTAAAAATAATGTGATATCTTGTAACAATTGTAAGTCGCCCTGGATAAGGGCGTCTGCTAAGAAATAAATAATAATAATTATTCACCAGGTTTGATTGACTTTATGAAGCAAAATTAATTAATTCTATAGGGTGATGCAAAACTTTTGCCTATAGCTGTAAATAATAAACACACGTACATGTTGGGGGGCTTAATAAAAATATAGTTGACTTTAAAATGACTTGAGCTGCCTCTATCGTTACATGGGATGCTATGAAAAATATTTAAAGCTAAGTACTAGCTTAACCCTTACATTAAGTACCATGGGATTACCATGGTGGTTCTATGGTACTGCATGGTACATTGATGGTACAGGATAGTACTACCATGGTAAAAAGAGTGAGTACCATGTACAGTATTGGATTACAGTTGTACTCATTATAGATACCATGATACTTCTATTGTGCAAAAATAGTACAATGGGTGATCATGGTACATCCATACGGCAACAATACAAAAGTACAAATTTACACTAGTTTTAAGATGTGTAGTTAGCATAATAGCATTATTGGACACAACATTTGCACTTTGGCTTAGAATTGGACTATAGAGATGAAGACTTTAGTGTGGTACTCCATATGGTAATAAAATCAGACATTATACAATAGATAATCGGAAATAAAGTTATAAACCTAATTTTAATCCTATCAAATAACATCACCCATGCAGACAGAGACATTTAACAATACAACAAATTCAAGGAACATGAACATATTTGCAGTAACAGCACTGTAATTAATATTTTGGTAATTATAAATTCTAAGAAGGGCTGCAACCTTTTAGCCCTATTCTTAGTATAATAATAATAATCATTATTATACACATAGGGAGGTGCATAGTGAGCCTATTTATGTACTTTTGTATAAAAAGTGCTACATAAATGCAATAAATAAAAATAAAGAAATAACATTAAGGGCCAAACTCAGTACACTGTACCCCGTTTAGATGGGAGTTTCCTTATTTTCTGAGCTAAAATCA
Source organism: Acipenser oxyrinchus oxyrinchus (assembly GCA_030684275.1). NCBI lineage: Eukaryota > Metazoa > Chordata > Actinopteri > Acipenseriformes > Acipenseridae > Acipenser > Acipenser oxyrinchus. The sequence goes on from CM060252.1 coordinate 62,623,584, forward strand.
TTTGTGGATGTCCGAGGAAACAGCACACGGCGTACCACATTTTAACATATACCGCAAAATAACGCCACAGCTGTATGGGAAAACATTTTTTATAAATAACATGTATATAGTAAATGTTACATCACAGTTTCCGAGGAAGATGGAATGGAGGGAAGGGAGCAGAGGTTGGCACAGGAGGGTGACATTGAAGCGAAAACAAGAAATATGAAAATGATGTGAGACATCTCATTAGTGTGTCTGAGAAAATATTCCAATCCACTGTTTCATTATTTTGTTTATAGAATTGTATGTTTAATTATTGATATCTAAGAGAAAATTCACACATCCCTTTTTGAACTGTAGTGGAACTTATGAATCCTAATATGAAGTTACTGCAATTACCATAACTTAATACATTATCAATCATACTGGTACACATTGATCAGTTTTGAATATTGTATTCATTACTGTACTTACTTATTTTGGACAGCTTTGTTCTTGACTCAATTTAGTAATAATTCAGATTTGTGTTGATAAAACATCCTATCTCTGACATTATTAAAAAAAAAAGCTTACTGTTTTCTTACAAATGTGCCAATTTGAAAGGCAGCATTTAGCACCATGTTTTTTTTTTTAACCTTTAAGTATTTAAACTTTACTAACATGAAAATAATTCTAGGTTTTTTAAAGTCGTTTAGAAATTATGTATTTTTGGTCATAGCCCCCCATTATAGGCTATTATTATTATTATTATTATTTGTTTATTTAGCAGACGCCTTTATCCAAGGCGACTTACAGAGACTAGGGTGTGTGAACTATGCATCAGCTGCAGAGTCACTTACAATTACGTCTCACCCGAAAGACGGAGCACAAGGAGGTTAAGTGACTTGCTCAGGGTCACACAATGAGTCAGTGGCTGAGGTGGGATTTGAACCGGGGACCTCCTGGTTACAAGCTCTGTTTGCATGCCTTTCATGCTAAAGCTAATAAGTCAAATTTGCTATTTTACCACTTAAAATGTCTGTAGCTTTAACCCTCACCACCTCCAACCAGGGTCCCTACACCTCAGGGCCCCAACTATGTACCATGGTAGACCCATCATATTCCAATTGGACTTTGTACCATGCAAGTCCCATGGGATTATGTACCATGGTACTGTCCAATTTACAATGAAAGTACCATGGTACATTTTCCATAGCAATACCAGGGTACCTTTTTGTAAGGGTTTCAGTATGTTAGTTCTCCACAAAGGTGAATAATTGTGCTCCTGTTAAATCGATATCTGCTACATAGCACATCATCAGAGTAATCCAGAGGAAAGTCACAGCTCAAATCTGCGGGGTCTTCTCACTCTTCTGGGAGGATTAGTTTCCAATATATCTCCATCCTCTTGATGTACAGCCCACACAAGCACACTGAAGCCTGCCATTTTCTCCACTTAGTGCAATGAATAGGCTACAAACGTGATGTATATGTTTGCTAAACAGTAAGTATCTTATTCAGACGAGTTAACAATGCAATTTAATTTATGGATTACAAATAACAAAATACTTAAGTGATGTAATTATTGGATAATTAAACATATAATGTTTTTAATGTTACTATAGGCTTAAATACATGTTTCTAAATGCAGAAATGATGCTAGGAAATATACCCTTAAGACACATCTCATTTTCTGCCTGGTCTGAGGCACGTTTTAATTATGATGCTGGTAATGGCACAATACAGATTTATGAATCAGACGAATAATATGTTAATAAGAAAATTGGAGCAGGATTTTCAAAAGTTCGTAAATGATAACTCCAGTGTTAATCAACAAATCGTTATGTAGAATTGATTTTGGCATTTTCAAGAGGTCGTTATGCCTATCTCGTTAATAAATACGTCGACAATACATAGACTATCTAGATAATTAAATATTTGTACTTATGAAAATATTTTAGATTTTATATACTTGTGGTTATGAATGTGATTTGTTAACTTGTTTTAAAAATTTGTAACCTTAAGCCCGGAACACACTGTCTGATCGCAGAAAGGGATGCATGGATGCATAAAGTACAGTGGCAATGGGGCGAATCAATATGCGAAAATATGAGACTATGGCAGTAATAAATATCTACACACACACACACACACGGTATTCCGTTGGTTTGCATATAATGTTCGTGCCGATATTTTTTGAAAATAAGACCTGACAACCCCACATTGTACTTTTTAACAATTAGATGAAATATTTACAGAATACTTAAAAACTGCTGCTATAATCATGATTCATTAAATTATACCAAATCACATTTTTTTTTACAATGAAGGTATCCTATACTGTGTCGCCCAAATTCTTATAAAGTCAACAAAAATATTCTTATAAAGTCATTGTAAGTAAAAACGTGACTTGGTACAGTTTAATTATAATGCTATTAATAATAGTAAACAAATCATGCAGCATGGTCCTAATACCAATTGTTAAGTATTCTGTAAACATTTCGTCTAATAGTTAAAAAGTGCAGTATGGGGCTTGCTTTCAAAAGATATCGGCACGGACATGAATGGAATACCTGATGTGATCGAGATCATTGACATGGATTTTGCCTAACGTATTTGTAATGTTGTCAGACTCCCCCCACACTGTATGTACAGTGTACACTCTCACCGTCACATGTCTGCACATATTATAACATCTTATAATACTGCAAATGCTCGGTGACTACTTCTATTCATGTTGAGTTTATTTATCGCAGAGGCGAACAAACAGTACCAGAGAAAATGTATGATTAGAGGAATTCACCAAACAATTAACTGTAAACAAATTGTGTATTGGGTTGAGGGGTTCTATCATCATTTTAAAAGCTTAATAAATGTATAATGAACTGTTACATACATGGTATACTAACTAACAACTACAAACAGAAATGACACTTCAAATGTATTTATTTATAGCCTACAATCGTACAAACTAAAATACATACAAAAGTATATGTCAACATAAGAAAATAAATTCCAACCAATATATATATATAAGCTGATCCCTGGAGCCAGCATTACACTTCAGCCATCAACACCAGACAGAAGGATATCTACATCATCATATGGAAGGAAGCGCAAACGGATGGAGACACATATGGATCACATTAGTTTACTGTGAAGCTACGTCTTAGTTGGTGCTTATCTTGGCGAGAGCCAAGTTCAAATCAGCATGAAGTATTAACATCTACTCTCATGTAATGGAAATCATTATATATATATATATATATTTTTTAATCTGTGCCGTCCAGTTTTTACCCACACGCCAGATAATCGTAAATCAGCATTGTATATGTGAAGTTATCTAAATAAATGTACATTCTGCATGACAAAATGCACAATTTTAAATGAACTTTACAAATTATACACAAAATAGATATTCCCATTATTGTTTTATTTCCATTTGGCTGCTACTCGCTGGTGGGAGAGCTGTCTCCCTGTACTCTAGTAGTTTCCATAACAGCAAATTATACTTCCATTAATTTTTCTTGATCTCGTTAACATGCATTTTGATTAACGACTTCCCCTTATTTAGTCGTTGAGACAGGAAGTGATGTACGTGACCTGTGACAATTAAGCTTTTTAACGAGAAATGCGTTCATTAACAACCTCTTCGACTCAATTTCAAAGCATTAACAAATTGATTTAATTAACACATTTCGTTTGAAAGTCACTTGCTACTAAAGCTCTCGTTACTATACCACAAGTTCGATACAATAACACTGTTTTTTGAAAATCCTGCCCTTGGTTTCAAAATACACATTATTCTAACATTGCAATGACTGATGCTGTTTGACGGTAAATGCTGTTTATAAAATATGCAATCACCCAATAAAATACTGTCATGTTTAACACTATTGCTGTCACGATAAAGAAGACGGGAAAGGTTATGCACATGGGCCTTGACTTCTAAATACAAACCTAGTTTCATCAATGTGGGGTCAGGCAGGGGGGAATGTAGTGCCTCACTGGCACATTTATATACTTAAAAGTTAAACAGAGCTTCAAGATGTCATTTATAAACTTCTACTACTGCAAACTGCAGCAGAAACATTGGATGAGGGGTATGCATGTTTCAAGGCAATAAAGAAGCTTGTGTTTGGTGAATGTAAACAAATAAACTGTAAATAAACTGGTCACCAAGGTCTGCCTATTGTAACTATGGGTGGTGATAATAAACTGACACCATAGTATTATATTTTAGTATAAAATTCAAGTTTGGGACACTGCAGCCTTTTTTTGATTTTGCTGCTTATTGCCTTAGCACTTAGTTTTCCACAGCACTTTATTGAAATTGTTTGACTGCCTCTATTTGCTTTGGAATATTTGATTTGATGGCACGATTAATGGATTTACTGAAGCTATTAAAACCTCATTCTACACTACATGGTCTTATCTGACCAAGTAATATACATGTTCTCCAAAATATGCATGCATGAGTTTAATTGATGGCTGAATGAACTTGTGGAATTTCCAAGGCACCATAGGCCAGACATTAAAAGAGATGCAAGTTTCAAGGGGTGGGGGTTCTCCTCAATTCAGCCTTGAGAAAAAGGTTGTGCCGGCGAGTGAAATGTAAAATGTGAGTTGCGGGAAAAAATAAACTCTTGCAAATTCTTTTTAATCACAAGTGGGTTTTTTTCCTCAAGTCTAGAGAAGGAGTTGTGAATAATGCATGCATTTGACTTCTCTTAACTAATTTGCAAACAAGCTAAAATACAATGTAATGGGCAATTGAGTTTGTGAATGTGTAGGGAGAATGAATCAACAAATGATTTTTGATCAAAAATACTTAATATGGATAAAAGAAATACTGTTAATACAATCGTATACACATTAGATACAAGCAAGCAAAGACGCGCAGGTCACAGCATGAACCAATGTGTATGCTTGTAGCACAACACAGACATCATGTGGAGTCAATTCAAGGAAGTGACTGACAATTCAAACAAAAACATTACATTAAATACTATGAATATTAGCCTTTCCAACCCCATTTCTTCCAATCAGTATGGATCCACCCTACTATCACACATCTTCAACACATCTGGTAAAGGGAGGAAACTCACCCAAATCTATAACATTCTATACTGGTTCACATTTAAGCATTTAACAGACTGTCTTAACCTAATCTGTTCTTTGTTTGTGGTGTTTTCATACTGTGTCCACCCATCTTGATTAGACACCTGCTAACTTTGGCTATCTGCCCAGACACCAAGATACGAGACTGCAAATGTCTTGCTTAGTTAGTTACACATGCTTTAAGCTATATCAAAATATGAAAATAACATATAAGTAAAGAAACTTATAATCAAATACATAATTAATACTTCATGCAGAATGTCATCTCCTACAAATGTTTGTAATTAGTCAAGAAAGATAGCATTTCAAAATGTGTATTTTCAATTGCTGACTGAACAACAGCAACAAGAAAAAAGAAAGAAAATGCAGTGCTGGAATTAGGAAATATGCACTATTTAACAAAAAAAATGATAATAAAACATGTAGTTGTTTAAAGTGGTGCAAGAACTGAAAAAAAACACAAATAGACACTGTCGCTAAATATCCCAAAAGTTATTATATTCATTGTTAAATATGTATTAAAAAAATAAATTCTTGTCTCTACACATTCCCTCTAAGATATATGCAGTTCCAATAGCGCTAACAGGGAATACAGATGTCCCAGGTAAGTTTAGCATTGCAGTTTCAGATATTGGTACAGTAAAAACAGATATTAGTGGCACTGATGGTTTAGCTGTGCCCGGAATGCTAGCAATAATGCCATGGCCTCTAATACCTTCCACAACTTCTATGAGAATTGCTTTTGGATACCCTTTTTCTGTTAAAGAGATTCAAATCTGAGAAGTCTTTTTCTTTAACTCAAATTTCAAATCATATCTTTTTTTTTATATAATCCATATCTGGTGAGTGGGTGAAAACCGGGCAAAGACAAAACTGTCCTAAAGGCAGAGTTGTAATGACTCGACTTGACTCCCTGCATGAAAAGACTTGACTCGAATCGAGTCCCTGCTCAAAAGACTTGACTCGAGTCATAGTCTTTTTGGTAAAATAAATTACATGATCAGTTCGTTTTCAATAACCGCAGCCCTTCTTCTGATGCGTACAAGCCCTGCCTCTTTATGAGTGAGAGGAACACGTGACAACATAGAGACAGAGAAGAGCGTCAGCAGCATGGAAGGTAAATCTAGAGTACCTGCACTCCTCGAGTTCACAAGAACTGTGGAGTAGACAGAGAGAGGAATAAGCAGTCTGCATCCTGCCAGCACTGAGAAATGCCAAACTAAAATAAACTGTGGCCAAAATAACTGAAATCATTTTTGGTCTTTTTTATTATCACTAGAAATGACTTATTTGGTGGGTCAATCAATAGATTTTTATTTAAGTAAGCTTAAAACTTAAATGTGGTAGAAAAAACGGGTTTAGTGTTTGTTATCTGGTTTAATGTATACTGATCTAAAGTTATACTATGTTTAAAAAAAATCATTGTTTTAGAAAACAAAAAAGAACTGTCAAAAAAGCTAGATTTTTCTAAAAGTGTTTTTTTGTTTTTAAAATCCAAACTACCACTTACGAATACAAACTCATGTTCAAGCTTATAAACTTAAAAAAAAATTAAAAAATTGAATTGATTTACACACAAAATTTTACATAATAATGCACTGTACAAGAAATGAACACACAAAACAACCGTCTGGAGCTTTAATAATTGTATTTATTTTTACATTCCCGTGGCCTTCTACAACCACTGGCATGGCAGCACACGGTACAGATGATCAATGAAGCTGTTGCACGGTCATCTTTGTTTCCCAGAATTCCTTAGTTAATCAGCTCTACACTTTAAAGAATAAATCCATAAAAACGGAAATGGGTAGACCAGACCACAGCAGCATGATTTTGGGAATAGGCACAATCAACATTACCAGACGAAAGGAGGCTGAGGACAGAACTGCGTTGTTTTTAATGCATTTTTAAGAAGTGGTCTGTGGATTTTGTCATAGTGAGTGAACAGATCAATTATTACACCAGTAAAAAATCAAATGTGTTTGTTTGCACTGCTGGGGTATTTTGCATGTGTTTTTGAAACAGCAGCTGCAATACCTGTTAGTGTTAGTAGGGTCACTACCTCAACAATTGATTGCTGACTGAGGGCAATAAAATCTGAAAGGCAAATTTCCCAAAACTGAAAAAAAAAAACTTCTGATAGCCAATTCAAATTTGTATATTAAAACATGAAATGCAAGAACATGTTTAGTTAGTTACAAAGTTTCTGCTCTCTGCCAGTGAGAGAGCTGCTTCCTGGATCACTCGAAATACTGGGTTTACTTTAGCTTTATGTCTTGAAGGCAATAACATGTGAAACTGAGAACACAGGAGAAAATACAAAATAAATATATGCTGTAAACATCTGTTTATTTACATGCCATTCAAATTAGCTAGTTGTGGAATGTACTGTGTTATATTCAGATATTGAGTGCAACAATTTTACTATTTTTCCTCCATTGATAAAAAAAGGTTTGGGTAACAACAGCATTAAACAATACAAATTAAATAACATACAGTATAAGGTTTGTTATGTTACTTTTTATAACTGTCACCTGAATATGTTTTAAAGAGGATGATGTAGCTTTACTGACCTTTTCCAACTCTGGCCCTTTATTTCATCTTTCTGCAGTATAATGGGTGACCCAGGAAGTAGCTTTCTAGCTGTTGTTGTGACTCTGCTACTAGGGTGAACAACAAACATCCTCATTGTGAAAAACAGTGTGGCCTAATGGTGACTGTAATTATGTAGAATGCCTAATCCTGGATCAACCTGGAAAGCATTCTTCAGAAAGAATGAAGGTGCTGGAGCATGAAGGAAACTCAGACATCACCTTCCTGATTGAGAAGCTTGCAAAGATGAAATTATAATAAAAATGAAGAGCTTTTAAAAACTGCTGATAATATTGTCCAAACATTACGCTGAACATTAGAAGCATTAAAAGTAAGGCTTTATTGATGTATGCTGGACAGAGCTGGTGGCTTGCAGGTTTTAAACTGGTTGTGCTGGTTGGGGAGCTGGTTAAAAACACATAGTTCATTAAAAATAATTTAAAGCAATCGCTTTGTTGTCTATTGTCCAAATGTAATCTATTTGCTGTAAACCTTGTTTGTGGTTTTATATAACTGCTAGTAACAGGCCAGAAAAGATGTCAGTATTCCAAATCTCCACTCTGGTCACCAGCTTACTAGCATAACGACATAACTATAAACTCCTATAAATGACTATAATAAAGTTCTGTATTTAACAAGTGTTGCAATAGCAGCAAAGCTTTATTTGTGGTGCTTTATCATGGAAGTGAATTAATGATACTTATAGAAAGTAATTGGAGAACAGTTGTTGTATAATGGGTATTATTAATCATAATAGAGGATGGTTACAGATGGTTATTATTAGGCCAATGCTTAGCAAATTAAGTTTTGGCAACAGTTGTTGTCATTATAGAGATGTGGATGGCCAACTGTTTAAATTTTAGCACACTGTTCCGAACAAGAACCCAAACATTGCTAATGAGAACTGTGGAATCCCTAGAAAAATGTCTGAAATGTTTTCTTTGGTAATGGAAAGAATGAGACAAGTTTGAAGAAGTGGACAGGAAAATTAATGAGAAAAATGAAACCGACAAAATAGGAACAATAAAGGTTATTAAAGTACATTTCGGCTGTGTTTGGATGGCCCATCAACCAATAGCAATCAAAATACCATGGATTACACAAGAGGCACTGCTACACATGGCTGTAAAACTGCTTAGGTAAAATAACAGCTAATATTCCTGCCTGACCTGATTTTCTGTTGTCATGCCTGTTCTATTGGAAATTTTAGGTAATTGGGGGCACCTCGGATACTATTATAATGCTGTCAAAAAGCTATAGAATATAGTAAATAATTTCATAGGATTTGTGGTTGGTTTTTGCTATTAAATATAGTATGTGCCAAATTAAGGAACCAAATATTCACAAAGATTTACCAAAACCATATCCAAAGCAGCCCTTTCTCCCCAGTTCTACACCCCACACTTTTTCAGAATCGGAGCAGCCACATCTGCCGCCAAAGCAAAAGTCAATCACCATCTCATCAAAATCATGGATCACTGGTCTTCGCTCTTCTGCCTCTGATATCTCAGCAGCTCACCAATCTATCGCTAGCATGCCCAGAGTGGAGGCTACCTAATCCGCCGGGGCCACCAGAGGTTTTCCCCCCTAATAAAGGTGTTTTTTTTCCTCTCCACTGGGCGGCAGGTAAACACATAGTCATTTCAAACTAACCATTGCCTTTGTTTGTCTTGTATGTCTTTTCTATCTTTTGTATATGTCATGCGTTGGCATGTACTCCTTGTTTGTCTCACTGTGTGGGGTTCTGCGGGGAGACGGGGGTCCATTCTTTGGGGGTTAGTGATCACACTTTCCCGACCTCGGGTCAGGCTTCAGCCACCCTCGCCGCTCAAAGGGAGGTTCTCACCGTGTGAGTCAGAGGGGACCCCTCAATCAAGAGGTTATGTCTTCTTTCAGCCTATATTCAGGACATGGCCTGCTATATGCTTCCAGAGCTCGAGTCCAAAACTAACTCATCTCTTTCCTACTTCTTCTAGGTTTCCTGCGGGCCAGTACTTCACCTCATCTGAGGACAGCTCTGGACCAGTCATTTTCTTTCAGGTTCCTAATCATACCAAGAACCAGCTTCATAGTCCCACAGCACCTATCATGTGTTTTCGAGTCCTCAAGGTTGCCGAGCAACCGGCAGAGGCAGAGCTCTCGTTATCATCAATCAAAGGCCCCTGACGGTCGTGGACCCTCCTTTCCTGTTCCTCTCTCTCAAGACCAAACCTCAAAACAGCTTGATCACAAGCCACTCTTTTCAATTTCAAGTTTCACAAGCACCTCAAGCCCGATCACAGGCTTCTCAATACCTTTTATTGCCCTGGCTCGTGCCCGGCGAAATAACCATTATTTATAAAAACTGAGTAAAAGCTCAGTGAATAGGGTCCTAATTTATGATTTAAATGAGCTTTTTCTTTTGTTTATGAATTTGACCCATTAGGTTTCTTGCAATTCATCACAATTGTTTTGACAGACTAGAATGGGTGAAAAAAACGATAATGTATCTAACTGATGAGAAGCCAAAATGATTCTTATAATGAACACAAAATTATTCTTATAAGCTATGAGAGCTTGTATGCCACTCCAAAGAACTGCTCAGTTGTATATGGGGTTAAAAATGGGTTGCTGTCCTTGTGCACTGTGTTTTTACTGTTTGTTAGTTGTTGTTTTTTTTTGGGGGTTGTGCCAAAAAGGAGGAAGCTGTTTTTCATATGTGCAATGTGACTTCATATTTATGCACAGGCATTGTGTACAATATTATATTTATTTATGTAGTTTATATATTACGTTTGTGGCATTTTAAAGGTATTTACTGTTAATAGCATGTTTGTTTGTTTTTTAATAAATAAATGTGCACTTGAAAACAATGTTTTTTCATAAAGAATTGTTTAAACCAGTATTGTGTCGATTTTGTTGCTTTTAAACTGCAAGTTAACTGCGTTTATGTATGTGGGATGCATTTGCACCCCTTTCTGGTTTCCATGTGAGCCCAGTTATCCTGCTGACAGGGTTAATACATCTACACCAAATAAGAAAACATAATCTTGATACCAGTAACCTTTTACTAACGGTATTTGTTAAGTATATGGGACAGCATTTACCTAGCTACTCAACTTTAGAAACCTGAATTGCGTTACCAAAGAAAATTTAAAAAAAAAATGAGGATGGTCACTGGAACTACCTCTATGTTAAATTGTGGAAATCAACAGCCATGGTTTAAAAGGGAGTAATGCATGTATACTGAGACAACAAAGGATCATGTTAAGAACAAACTTATATAGATTTTTATATTTGATCCAGGGGGGCTTCTTTGTCCAAGAGCCACCCACAGCAGACCACAAAGGGGGTGTGTCGAGAGTGGAGGTTGACTGAGCAAGTGGATAATATAGAGAAGCCAAGTAACATTAATAAGGAGAGGATACAAAAAGGAGGGATACAATTAAGAAATGGCTCTAGTTTTCCTAATGCAATGTAAAAGCAGGGAGGGCATCAGGGAAACACATAGGGGGCCGCCCAAATCCTGAGGATGGTGAGTGATTACTGGACAGTTGGACAAAGACTTGACAGAGGAAAGAATGGTCTGAAAAATGGACAGGAAAAAACACATAACACTCCAGGTTTCCAAGCTAGAGAATACTGGAAAATGCTGTAGATTGTTTTTTTGTTACGAGGCCTATTGGAGTACATTCTTATTTTAATGCTCCTATATAGGGTTTGGCAATGGGGTATTAAAAATGCTGGCATCTTAAGGGTTAAACAGGTGTACACATTTAATACTGAAATCAGTTGTGCTCTTTAAATAATAGATAAAGAACTAAGCACATAGCCCAGTTATCAGTCACTTTTGCTTTCCTTGCAGATGGCAGCTCAGTAACAGCCAGCAACGCTTGTTTAACACTGAAATAAGAATCAATAGTCAAATAAATAAGCACATGGAAGATGATGTCATGCCTTGGGTTCGTTTTGGGGTCAGTCCAGCCACAGAGGCTCATGCGACTGGGGTTTTCTTCAACAAGACATTTATTTCACAACAGACATTTTCTGCCACACACATTACAGTAGGAAAGAATACACCTGTACAGTACTGCTACATTGTCAATACAAACTTAGAAACAATGCAGCAAAGCTCATGGTAGCTATTATAAGTTGTTTTTGTACTATGAAACTAGTATTTTATATGAAAAGGTTTATATTTTAAAAAGTTGTTTTTATAAATAACAGAGAGGTGGGCAGATGGCCATGCTGACAAACATCACGCCCCATATATAGATCAGTATTTTTTGGGCTTTTTCTATTTCCAGGGCTCACGGAAAACACCACTACATATATATATATATATATATATATATATATATATATATATATATATTAGGTTTACAGGGATGCCTAGCCCTTAGTTGGTACTCACAAACCAAGATTATTAGAAAGCCTGAAAATGTATACACTGATACACTCATACTGGTCTGTCTTATTTCAATATAAAAATCTATTTCCAATGAGATGTAGACTCGAAGATATTTGCAAGACGCTTACTGTCAAACATAAAGCTTTACCTTGTTTAAGTTCAGAGGGGAAGCCTCGATATAAGCTGGCTTCAAGCCAGTACATTGTAATTAATAACATTTGTCTTAAACTGATAACAACCCCATTTGTATGAATTTAGGCTAATACAAATAGCTGCAAGAAATGAATGAAATAACTATTATTTATGGCAGGGAAGAACCTTGGCTGGTTTCCAATCTGCTGGTATTAAACATGTCTTAAAATTCCAATTAACAATACATTCAATTATAGAATATGCTTGTGCAGCTGCTTCTGCATGTAGCTCTCCACTAATATATCAAGACCAGATCACTTGTTCCAGCTAAGGGGCTTCAGCAGGGATCACTGCAGTATCTGTACAAATCTTTGTGCATGAATAAGTGTCCGTAAAAAAGGAACTTTCTTTGTTACTTTGGTCTCTTGTCTCTGTTTGTCTTACATCTGTTTGCTGCTTTTATTTTAAGGACCAGTATGACACTAAAGTGGTTTATCATTACTCCATTGTCACATATTTATTACACAGTCATTGCGTACAAGAGCGCATCTCTGTATTATAAACACCCTCAATAGTGTGAGGTGACATGCCAGAAAATGGGATATCCTAGTCTTCTTTGCTGTAACCCATTTAAACATCTTTAATAAAAAAAGTCTGCAATTAAGAAAAGACTCTTTTATAGTCATGTCACAGCACATTCTATTTTCAGCCCAAGCAGAGGAGTGAAAGCACAATCTTCCCTTGTATGTTAAACAAACATGATGCAGTTACAGTTTACAGAAATCTATATGATTGTGATAATAAAAACATTAATAATTACTGTAGACTATATACTGTGTGTATATATATATATATATATATACTGTATATATTTATTTATTTATTTATTGCTTTGTTGATGTTACCCAGAGTTCCACTATTTGCTATGTAGTAGTTCTGATATTCTGGGGTTTGAAAGAAACACATAAAGTATATTTCCAGATTTTTGTTTTTACAAAATATGTTACTTTGAGAGATCCTTTTATTTTGAAAGTGTTGCTCTCCCTGTGTGCCCAAGTCAACTGCATTGGCAATCTCCTACAGGTGAAGCAGAACAGGTAGTTTCTCCCCAAATGCTGATTGGAGTCATTCATTACCTTACATTCCATTTCCCTTTATAATTTACATGGTTTTCACATATTGAATAGCCCAAAAAAAATTCTGTGGATGCAAGGGAAGAACAAACAAATATTGGTAACACTCAACATTTTGAATTACATTGTAATTGCATGTATTGTAAACACCCAACTGTTTGTGTAATTGCATGTATTGTAAACACCCAACTGCTTGTGTAAATATACCGGTAGTTTAATTTCAAAAGACCTGAGCAACTGCCAACATTTTAGATTTTGTAATTAATCATGTTGTTGCATGTTGCATTGTCATAACTGGTTTACTACAGTGCAAGTAAAGTCCCATACGGTACTTTTTTTTCTTTATAAATTTCTCCTGCCGGGCACTCATGTAAATTCCCCTATACATCAGTCAGGCTTTCCTCTTACTATCACTGATCGGTTACAAATGAGCTTTTTGCTGGAGTAGATAATCTCTCTTTTATTGTTGTCTCCGAGTACAATCTAGCTATAGCTGACAAGTGCTTTGGTCTTTATTTCAGGGGTCATCAGCACCCCACCAGATATTCAATTGGATGGATTTTGATGGGATTTTGATGAACTGTACACTTTATTGGAGGGAAACTGTGCCGCAGTAATTAAATACTAACTTAGTTTAAAAAAATAATAATAATAAAGTGTCTTAATAGTTTAAAAAATTGCTATATTGGTGTTTTAAGTGCTTATTTCAACTGACTGGTGTCACATCGATCGTTAGTCTTCAAAACTATGAAAGAAAAACTGAAAAATTGCAGTGGATTCTGAGATGTGAGCAAGGTGAACATTTGCGACCACTACTAGCAGAACTGGTCAAACTGATAAAGATTGCACTCACGATCCCAGTGTCCTCTTGTACATCGGAAAGGCCATTCTCAACCCTTCATAGGATTAAGACCTACCTTTGATCAACCATGGGACAAGCCAGTCTGAACCATGTAACCTTGCTACATGGTCAAACACCTTTCTTGGGAGATTGATCTCAACGCAGTGGCAAATGAATTCACCCAGCGATCAGAACCTCTGTCTCACAGGTTTACTTTATTGCAAAGTAACTAAAAGTGATATTTCTAATAGACTGACATCTCTGTATCCCCTAACCTCAACTTAAAATGACGAGACCAACAGATGTTCTTAAAAAAAATTATATAATATTCTAACATTACATAGTTGAACTTTACAGAAGGGTTCCACATGATCTGCATACAAGGAGCATGACCAAATCTCAGTATCTCCTTAATAAATCAACGGCAGAATTAAAAATAACAAATAAATTAAACAGCAGCACAATTTTAGAATTTTATTTTTACATGTAGAATATAATAGTCAAAATGCATGCGTGATTTAATCTGACAGTAGTGTCTTTGGGAGGGGGGTTTGAACTGAGCGCTTTATGTAGGCTTTTTTCTTTGCTGATTATAGCTACTGATTATTTATTTATTTTTTACTTGGGTCAAGATATGCGATTATAATAAGGACGATTAAATAGTATTCCTTTCTGAATGTGCATTACATCTTTTAATCTGCAATTGGCAACACAGTGGGGGAAAATGACTAGTTTATTTATTATTATATTTTTTTTTAATACAATGTGAGCAGAGCGGGGCGTGCTTATTTTGTCTGGAGCGGGGGAGCGGAGAGGGAATCGCAAGCAGTGGAGTGGAATGAAAGAAAGCGGAGCGGAACAATGCATATTATGAGCAGTGAGTGGAATTTTGTCACCACTCCGCTCCGCTCACATTCTCTGCATACAACACAGTGTACGAAAGCTTTGGTAGGATCTACAATATTTGAACTAATTTTCTCTGTTCAATAACAAACAAACGTTGCTGAAGAGGTTGATCATGGCAGTTAACGGTTAGGGTGAATATGTGACGGGCAGATACGCGACGGATTACTGTACTAGAATTTTGGCAAATACTGTACTTCACTGTTAGTGGTTGATTTTTGATATGTGATTTATAATTATCTTATAAGTGACGTCAGCACAAATACTGTATTACCAATTTAATTTCCAATTCAATTTCATGTAGCTTTTGTTTTTCAGAAAAACACAAATGCCTTTTAATTCTTAAAACCATAATGGCATAATATTTTTATTTATATTTCCCTTTAGTTAACCAGGAGGTCTCATTGAAATCTTCTTTGTAAAGGACACCTGATATTGACATTATGAAACAAGATATTAAAAGCTTTTAAAACTTGGACAATGGGATTGTATTTATATCACTTCAACTGAGGAGAGTTAATTAATACATTGGGACTTTGAAACAATAGTCATTTTCCACTGCTCTTTCACAGCAAAAGTCAATATAGTATATATCTCAGAGTGTCCACTGAGCCCAAAGCTAATAAGATAAGCAGCAGGACTGTTTTATTTCTAACATATAGTGTACAGTATTGAATCAAATAAATACAAGTAATCAAACTCCCTGTAAAAACATTCATAAAGTGAACTTGGTTAACATACTGAAGTGTGTTCATCAGTTTGACAATAAAATGAGAACTTGAATGTTACTGGCACATGCCCCATGCTGTAACACTCTCACCCAACAGCACAAAAATATTGATGGCTGGAAGTGTGGAGAGAGCTGCCCCTGATTGAAATCAGACAACTGCAAGCTGTGCAGGGAATCCAGGGGAAACCATTGTAACCACAGCAGCCCGGCCTCCATATACTTGGACAGGGCTTTCCTCTGTGTAGTCTGAGCCTCAGGTCAGAGAGCAATGAAGCAATACAATTCATCATTCCTTTACCATACCATCAGGAAACTCCTCTAAGTTACATTTATAATCTATTTGTGGATGTATTATAATTGAATCTCAGCCCATAGAAAAAGTGATGTTACATGAACAAGTCATAATTCATCACTAAATTATGACTCTCCCAACTAATTTACTTCGAACTCTCAGTGCATTTTTTTAACTAATGACTACAATTCATTTTAATAAAAATTGCTCTCATGATTTATGATGTCACTCCTCAGTGTCAAATTATATAAAGATGAATAGATGGCAGGCTGTGTATTATAATGCTGTAATTCCATTGAGGGAATTTGATAGAGTTATATGACTCCCTACCAAATCCCTGAGATGGAATTACAGTGTTAAATCCTTCCTGTCATTTGTAGTTTTTATATATATTATACAGTAGTGTGTAAATTCATTAGAACAACACCTCAAGATATGTCATTTATATATTTCATATACCTACCTGCATGAAAACCTCAGGGTGTGAGAATTAACATTTTCGGTCAGTAATCACTGATATAGAAACAATAGGCACTTGTGTGAAAATGTTAAACCACTTTGTGCATCTTAGTTAAACAACTTCTAAAACGTCTCGTGCATTTTACCATTTGTGGCTGTGTGTTCCTTTGATATTATTATTATTATTATTATTATTATTATTATTATTATTATTATTATTATTATTATTTATTTATTTATTTATTTATTTATTTATGTATTTATTTATTAGCAGATGCCCTTATCCAGGGGGACTTACAATTGTTACAAAATATCACAGTACAAAGTATTGCATTATAAACTATCACATTACAAGTTCTCACATTATAAAATAGCATTACAGACTATCATAATACAGATCAGAGCAGTTATGAAAGTACAATAAGATAAAGAATACAGTAAGGTATAAGTAAGGTATTGACTAAGAGCAGTTATAATTTATAGTAAATATTTGCTTATGTGTGTAAAGTCCAGTAAGAACATGTAGTAAGTATGATAAATGGATGAGAATGATTTCCCAATATGAGCAAATGCAAAAAACAGTTACCTATAAGAGTAAAATCAGATGCACGATACAGTTATAGTTAGGAGCAGCAGTTGCTTTTCTCTTACTATTTTAGTTGCCTACTGTTTACCAAGTTTTTATTTTATGTATTTCTTGTGGTGAGTGTTGATTTATAGGATTGTTACTATCCTTGAAAGAAAACTGTATTAATTACTAATATTGTGTGTGTGTGTGTGTGTGTGTGTGTGTGTGTGTGTGTGTGTGTGTGTGTGTGTGTGTGTGTGTGTGTGTATGAAATAAGCCAGGTCAATTATTGATTATGCAGTGATAATATACTTTTTTTTTTCACAGTTGTGGGGTTTGGAATACCGTAGTTAGTATTAACTTTTTAGCTGTTTTATTTCATGATAAATTCACACATGAATTGCACTGCAAGCTGCTTGCTTGAGGTTCAAATATTGCATAAAATACCTGTACAATGCAAATAATTTGCATATTGAACCCCCAACAGAAACCATAATAATCAAGACCATAAGGAAACATGTAATGTTGCTCAAACTGTCAAATGGATTTAGAACTTGCATTCATTATACCACATATTCATCCTAACACCCCCGAAAGATAAACATTGAACTCCCACAGACAAAATACTGGCCCATAATTTCTTCCACAGAGAAAACAGGAAGGTCTCTTAATTCAATTGGAACGTAATTGTTTTATTTTTAAAATGGAAAAACGTCATGCGAAAATGTCAGCCTGTTTCTTAGCACCCGTCCCACGTACAGGAGATGAGAGTACAAACAGAGTTCAGTGTTGGTAACAATTGTGCAGCTAGGCACTCACGCTGAGGCATTTTTATTTCATTAGGGGTGTCAGCTTACAGCCATTAACTAAGCAGATTGACCAGGCCCACAATGTCTTTTTGTGTTTTATCGCTAAATCTCTCTACCGTTATTCAAGTCTTAGAAAAAAAAAAAAAAACTTAATTGCATTATGTTCTGGGTCTTGTCTCTGTCCTCTAGCCAGAACTGTCTGAAATGAGTTTTTATTGGAAATCATTATTCAAGGTCCAGCACAGCAGAGAATATTGATCTCTTGAGTGCAATGGGTCCTAGACTGCTGAAATCTGCATGCAGAGTAGTATGATGTCAGTGATGATACTTTTTTCATCAGTTATGCTGGTGGTTTAATATCCTGAAAAGGCACTTAACACTGACCTCTCCTCTCCCTAACATATGTCAGGACTTTTCTTGTTGACTGATATGTTACTCTCTGTGCTTCAAGGCACATGAGGCCTTCTTCACACATTACTGTATCTTTCTCTCAAGCTCTTACATATCATTTACCCCACACTAGCACACATACACACACACACGCACACATACATGTTTGCATTCCTATATTTGCAGGGACTTCTCATTGACTCTCACTATATTTTTATTTACTATTTCTAACTCCAGTCAGACGAAACTCCACACAGGGTGAAAGTCGACCCACACTGAATATTTTGGCACTTAATTATTATTTTTTTTAAGGCATATTTAGTTCTTAAAAATGTGTTTCACAAAGTGGGGACGTCCCCACAACGTAGTTTCTTCAGGAGTTACTATCTTTGTGGGGACATTTTCTCAAATTTTGATAGTAATACCTGCCCCCCCCACACACGCACACATGCACGCACACACACACGCACACACACACACACAGCAGTTGTTGCAAACAGTGCACTGCTGTATTTTCTAAATATAATACCAGATGAAAAAAAAGCATGTGTTAAAGTCAGTATTACATTCGGTACTGATTTTGTGTACACTATCCAGTATTATTATTTTTATTTTATGCCCGCTATATAGTACTTTATAAACCTAATGCATTGTTTCAGCCAGTCAAGTAGACAGGCTGTTATTCTACTGTGGATTACCTTTAAAGAATTTTGAAACTCACTTTAAACGGTGGGAAAATTATACATTTCAATGAGCCTAAAGCAACACAGTACCAAATATACTGTAAAGTAACCTAGACATGTTTTTTATTTATTTATATCCATCACACAACAGCAGATAATTGACCATGTTTTATCTAGTCAATGATCTTGAAACTGTTACAGCAATCACCAATTAACTATCCACAGGTAATGGCCTCTGTGTCTGACATTATTACTTAAGTACTCTCTTTAAATGGATGTCAACGGTTGGGCCATTTTTATCTAAGTGTAAGCGTATCCAGTCCAAGGATTTCTCAATGATAGCAGCAAAACATACTACATGTAATTATTTGGTAATAAATGTGTAATTACCAATTGCCCCCTCTGTTACATGGTAACTACTGTGCAATTGCATGGAAGTGGCCTTGTGAACAGTGTCTTGTGACATAATTTCATGGAAAGGCCATGGAACAATTAAACAATAATTCCACCATTACCATGTAAGAGCAGGAACCATCAGTAGTTGCCATTTTTATTACCGTATTATTACATATGTAATAATAATAACCCATTAACTAATGCATGTGACTAAAGCCCTTTGAATTTAAATTATAATATACAGTACATAGTATATGTTCTATCACGAATGCTCTCATAATAACTAAAAGGAAACCTATAATTGGAATTCATATTTAGTTATGTCCTCAGTCTGCTCCCTATTATAATATTGCTTCCATCAATATTCTATCTGTGTTCATATTTCCAAAATATGTTGTCTGCCCTCATTATACTCATGACCCTCCAGTAAATTAAGTAGTTTAAGAAATAAAAAGTTGTCAGAGCCTCCATCATTGCAAGGCAACCTCTGCTTGGGCACACTGACTCACATCCCTAAGTTTGCATTTAGAGATTGAACACATACAGGGGGATATGAAACAGGTAAGAAATAGGAGATCAACTACTTTTACAGGGTTTAAATAATCCTTTTGAAAAGGAATCATGAACATAAATTCAGAACTTGCAGATTACACAAATTGACAGTAACAAAGGGCTTTCCAGGCTATTTACCCCTGGCCATTTAGAGTCTTCCAGCAATAACAGAAAAGCAGCCTTAAGCCAGACCCCTTAGTCATGTTCAGTTTGTGTGTAGATACCCCTGGAAGTCGCAGATGTTCCCAGAGCCTTTTTGTACATCACTGTCCATATTATGATATTAGAGGGAATGAATTAATTGCACCTCTTGCAAAACAAGAAGCTTGCATTCCAAACAAACTGAGAAAATGTCTGTAAACAGATATGCCCTGCCTGCAAACTGAACAAATTTGGTGAAGATAGTTCAGACTTGGCTGATTGCACCATCAATCTCAAGATTTACTGGTAAATGTGGACATTTATCAAGCAAAACAGTAAAACACGATAACGCTTTATTTCTGACATGTACCGGTAAATGTCAAGAGTAACTGAATGCCTATGGCTAGTGATCGAATGTCTCGCTTTTGCGCACTGTAAGGATTCAGGAATCCTGTGTAACTCCAAGTGCCTGTATTTGTTGCGTTTTGAGTCATAACTAGTGTGATTTTCTGTAGAAAAATACGAAGGTCTGAAATTATTTAATTTGCATTTAACATAATGTTATTGTTCATCAAACTACTACGTATTTGGAGTACAATATCCTTCAACACCATTGTGAATTGTTTTATACACAAATTTACAAGAATGTTAGTTGTTCTACATAAGTGGATCACAATATTGTTCCGTACCATCTTGAATTGCTCAATTGTGCATTACTGTTAGCTCATTATTGATTATTTTGTTAACAGAAAATAAATATATTCAACAAAATAATAATTTTTTTGTTAATTGACAATTTGTATGCAGGAATAAAAACATTCTTTGATGATATACCTGCATTTACCGAAACGTGCAGTTTTTTTAATTCTTGTACACTGCAGTTATATCTCCTTTCAAACCATACTATTCGTCATATACTCACAGTTTCATATCTTTCTACATATGTTTTCAGCTTATCAGGAAATCAATGTATTATAAAAACCTAAAGAACAGCAAGAGCAATACACACAGTTATACACAGCTTTTCATTAAAGGTACAGTAATAATTTCTGGTACCCTTTGATCTTCTATTTATTGCATTTAAAAAGCAAGGATAAGAAGAAAACCGGAAGATAAACTTAACCATAAATATTTCTTCTATAGCGTCCTTGAAACTGTGTAAGTAGGAGACACTTGCATTGTTTATAATAAAGAAGGTTGAGCTGGATGTAATTTCGGCACTGGTCAGTGTTGTGTCTGCATTCTTTCCTAAAGGAAGGGAACCTCAGGTCCCTGTCATCACTGCAGTAACTGGTCTGGACAATATAACTTTTGGTAATTAGCACAAAAGTCATGAACAAGGAGGTCTGTGTTGACATTATTTGTCTGCCACATGTGGAGCTGATAAACTTGACCAGTGAGGAAGACTGGGTTTAACCCTTGCCCTGCCAGCCTAATTGCTTGTCATTATGGTTCTTTACTCACTACAAGGTTAATGAAAAGGATAGCTCCTGGTATTTAAAAACACAGTCCTCCACCTGGACATTTGCAATGCCTTGTTAAATGTAAATAGACATTTTTAAGGGTAGTCATTTAAATGCTCTGCTCTTTCACACATTAACACACTATGGGGTGTATTTTAATGCTCAAAACAGTGATGGATCTTAAAACCACAGCCCTAAGGTTTAGAGACCTTATTTTTGATTGCATATTGAGATTAGGAATGGTGGTTTTTGGATCTATTTACAAAAAGGTATTATGCTTACATAAAAATTGAGCTTATCATTTTCTTCTTATGTCACGTCAGAAAAGGGGAATCACACAATGTAAAAAAAATGCATATGCATTTTACATATTGACCTCTGACCCTGCAACTGTCAGCCCACATTACAGCACGGATACCTGACAGTTCTAATATTAGGGGACACTTTGAAGTTTTTTCTTTGTACTACTGTAGGTTTTTGAGTTTTTGGAAAACAGACAAAAAGTGTTTTGCTTTGATGAAGAACGGTATTTAATCATAGAGGGGGGTGGGAGATAAAACATACTGTACCATGTGTAATATAATAGCCAACTCCTTGCAACCCAGGATCTCTTTATCCTCTTGCTATTTGGCTGTGATTGCCTCGAGTCGTGCTGTCTTTCAACATCTTAATCTGACTGGGGCTGTCACTCCACAGGAAGTTAACATTTTTAATTATGTAAACCAGTGACAAAAAGTGTTTTTCTTTCTACTGTGAGGACTTACACACACATGTCAGTTACCAAATGTCTCTAAAGAAAGCAATCATGGAGTGTATAACAGTAGACTAGAATATGCTATTGTATGTATTTAACATTTTAAGAAGGTTCTTGCCTTATAACCCATGCTGTAAATTAGCAGTATGCAAAATAAAAATCCTTTTGTTATAAAAAAAGAAATGATGATTATAACCTTGTCTGTTTTTCTGTTTTAAAAGAGATGTTCAACTATGGAAGAATGTAAACAGTTTTAGTGTAAAGCTGAATTGTTGCTCAGTGCAGCCTTCTGAAGGGTAATGGAAAGTACGTTTTCCCTACAGGTATTCCATGCAATGAGTCTCAATATAATCCATTATAAAACAAGACTGACATAATTATGATTTATTGGTTATTCTCATTCTAGTAAACTTCTCAGGAGACCTACAAAACAAGTAAGAGTAGTTCCTGATGGAAACTGCACATCTGCATTTGTGATTAACTGCACCAGTCAAACTTTATAAGCTGCCCTTGAAGCATTGGGGGCCCTTTGGTACTCTCCAGGGAGCAATATCAGTAGGAGTTGTCTACATTATCTGCAATGCTGTAGCAGTTTCCAACAGGGATGGGGAGCACCCCCGACCATTTCGAATACCCACAAATCAAATTAAACATAAAGCACAAATGATTTGACCTTTACACTATGGAGCCATGTTATCAAAGCTAAAATGTTTCATGTCTCCCACAGCGTGCCACACAAGTGGGAGCACAAAAAAATATGAATTAAATAATCCCAAAAATAATATTACTAAACACAACAGGCCTGAATATTAAAGTAGTGAAAGTTTTTTTTTTTTTTTTTTTTTTCCTGGGTCCTCTTTGTAGACATATTTTTTAGATTAACTTGTTTCTTTCCAGTAGAAATGTATCCTGGGGCACTATCCACTTCTATATAAATCCTACAGTGACATTAAAATACATTATACATCAGCTCCTTTATCAGCAGTAACATTGGTAATTACTTGTTGGTAAATTAGAATTAGCTGTGATCATAATTAAAATTTCAAATTATATTATATGTTAGTACTTATTTAGAATATGCCAAGACATTTTTAAAGAAAGGGGCTTTTATTCTGCTATTTAGTCCAAGTTTGTGGCCATCCATGACCATGTAATTTCTCCATATAAATATCCAGATACTGGGTCATTTAAATATCAATCAATTTTAACAAATCCAGAAATCACACCCTCTTAAATTTAGAAACTGTTTTGTTTCATGATAATATGATAGAATTATGCAAAAAGCAAGCGCTTCAAGATTTTTTGATTACCTCAGGTCTTGCTGCCTTTAAACATCTTAAACTGACTGGGGCTGTCACTCCTCAGGAACTTTTTTTTGTATATAAACCAAAGTGTTATTCTTTCTACTTTGAAGGTTTACATACAATTGTCAGCCAATCAGCTAACAGCTGTAGTGGGCTTCTATTAGACAGTAGATGCCCGCTGGAACTTCACACCATCAACTGTGAATCAAACTTAAAATCAGTTTGTGGATTTTTTGTTTTGTTTTTATTTTGACTTACCGTAATGCAAGCTCAGTTTACATATACTGGACACAATTGGTCCAAATTAATTTTATTATTCACCAAAACCAGCCAATCAATACTTTGCACAAATGAAAGCAACTAGTCCTGTACCCGCAACAGCCAAATCAGCCTGACTGGAGCGCAGCTTCTTTCAACAAACTGAGACACAGACAATTCAGTAATATTGCTCCATTCAGATATCTGGCACTGTCCAGATAAACTATAAGCAACTCTGACAAGTAAAAAGTTATTTGTTTTTTTCTCCAATTGTGTATGTGATCCTTTATAAACATTTTCAACTTTTCTCAGCGGAAGGGTACCAGACGAATCATTACAAGTTCAAGGTAAATTTAGGTAAATCTCAGGATGCATAACTCCAGTCGCAGTCAACTACCACACAGAAGCACTTTCGTCGATGGGTACTCGCTATCACTATCATTTTCTGTTTGTTAAATTGTTTTTAACATTTTAGAAGGTTCTTACTTTAAAACCCATGCTCTAGGGACCAGCTGTAAATTATCAGTATAATATTGTTTTCATGCAAAACTTTGAGGTATCAACACATAAACAGCTTGTGGAGTATCACAAGTAAAATATTAACAGACATTCTGGGGCTGTTCATTTCAAAGTAAGCTTCACACTATTTGTGGTTAACCAGCACAAAGGCATGATATGGGTGGCAGTTGACAACGCCACAATTTAAAAAAGACTTTTTCCTTAACAAAGGGAAATCTTGGTATGAGTGTTTGGCAAGACTATGTTTGTTTTGTAAAAAAGTTAAACAAAAGCAGCACATGTATATAAAGGATTGGGGTTAGGGTTCTTAAACCCTTTGCTTCAGGTATACTCCCATTATATTTTTCTTTTCACCTCAATGAGGATACATATTTTCAAAGGCATCATTTATTGCATCAAAGAATGAAAACACTTGATTCAATTACACACCTCCCCAATCATACAACAGATGCGACAACTTTACGGTTGCTATAATTATAATAAAAAAGAAGGATTTGGGAATTAATGATTACTTAATCTATGGAAATACAAATTAAATTCCCTACAATATGATCCTAAAAAAGGAGATTCTGTATTAGCACAGAAATAATAACAGCCTTGAAACATGTAAAACTAATTTTTAGACGGAAATCTAAAAATCTTACAGTAAATGTTACATAAAAACCATCTGCCCTCAACAGCTGTAACATCCAGTAAATGGCATGTTTAACATCAACAAATGCTTCTCTGGGCCCTGTTTGAATCAAGTGCAAAGCTAAAGGCGCATTTTCTGAGAAGAATAAAAAAATACAACTGTATGCAACTAGCAACAAATGTAAATCAATGTTCTGTGTAGTCTGTTGCTTGCAGGTATAGCATAACATATTATTTTAACATGATCCAAGGTAGTATCTTGATTTAAATGTGTTGACATCACAAAGACATGCTGTAGGCTGCATCTGAGCAAGCCATCCCGGCTATTGTTACAGTTCCACACAATGTAAATATCCACCAAAGAATAACAACAGAAGTACAATGACAACATAGACAACATAGACTGTTTTGTATAGCGTTAGTGTATTTACTGGTTGATCAATTCTGTGTAGTTAAAGTCTTCATACGGTATATGCCCCCTTCACTGACACTGTTTTCACTGGTCAGATAGGAGACATTTGTTTCAGTAGTTGGAAACATATCAATTTCAGCCATGCTATCACATAACAGTATGTTCTTACTGTGTAACCAGACATGACAGGTCAACCATATGAGGTAGCAACGGTGGCAAATAGTTCAATTTTTAGCACTTGGGTGTGAAAAGAAAAGTCAAATGTGTGACCAACACCACCCATTAAAACATTTTTAAAAAGCTTTCCAAATTTCTACTTTACACAAAGTCACATACAGTAAGGATGATAAGGCTTCATGATTGTTATTTGGTCTTATATCAGTAACAATGCACTTCTAAACCAACAGCTTGGTCATGTTAGGAGTTGCATCAAAAGTCAGAGTACAACAAGTAACAGGTGATTTGTTTTAGTCGAGTACACCAGGAGAAACCCTGCTGAAAAGAATTAGAGATACTGTAACTATCTGCCATATTGAAACAGTTTACCAATTTGAACCCCGGCAAAGAAAGTAATAGGAGCTAATTGGTAGCCAGCCTCTTTGACACATGTTTCTTGTATCACTCAACAAGCTCAGGCAATGTTTCGAATAGCATATCCGCCCACTTTCTTTGAGTGAAGTAGAAATCACTCTCAGATACCTGTTATAAAAACGTAATCTGAACTCAACCCACTCGGCAGGACATTAGAAGAATTTACGATGTGCTAAATATTTCCTTTGTTCCTCCCAGTGGTCGTCTGCTGTAGCAATTAGAAAGCCACTGACTGCATGTGTTAATTACAACTTTCTTTCACAGGAACCTTTTTCCAGTGTCTGTGAACCTTGTTTAAAAAAAATGTGCTCTTAACAGATCTTGTAAAATAATAATGTGCTGTACTTCTCATTTGAAAAATGCCTGCAAATTCCTTAGAATTTCAATGCATTAGCTATTATTATGATGGTGATGGTGTTTCACTCAAACTCTTTAAGCATCTGTAGCCCTTCAAAAATGATTTCTAAAAAGTGTATTAGAAAATAACTGAAATCCTTTGAAATTATATTTCTATGACTATGCTGCCATTATTTCAAAGTATTGATATGCCTTACATTTTAGTGCACATCAGTTTTGTTGCAAGTGCCACAAACAGTATAAGGTGAAAGGGTCTGGTAAGGAATGTCAGTATGGCTTGCACTGTACTTGGATAAATATTTGATCGAAAGATCTAAATATTTGGATCCACCACTATTTTGATCAATTGACCCCAGTTTTTCTATAGTAACCATCTTCCTGAAAAATGAACCTGATTGCTCAATAATAATTGTCTGTCCTTCCCTAGTACCATACTGACACTAATCCGCTCATCGCTGTAGGCATACATTTACCAGTCCACCTGAATGAATAATCACCCTGGCTATTTGATCATGAGTTAAATACAATTCAAAATTCTAATGCAATTGTATATCTTTAGACTTCAAGGTGATCAAAATCAATGACATCATTCAGTGGCCCTACATTAAAATGTCTACATTTGTTTTCATCTTTTGTTAATATCCTGCTTTTTGCTTGCTTCTTTAATGCCATTGTTTAGTGATTATGCAAACTTGCTTAATAGTTAAACAGTCTTAAATGTAACACTTTAGGAGCAAATTCTATTAAAAAGAAAAATAAATGCATGCAGACACCAAAGCTAACAAACAATAAGCTGGTAACTAAAAGTAGTATCAATGCTATGTTTGTTTCTGCATTGTCAAGAATTCCATCCATCACACATATTTATGTGCACTATATATAACTTCAAGGGAAAATACATATTTTACAAATTTTGGTAAATTTTCAGAAACAAAAATGTTTAATGAGTGCAATATTAACAACATACCCCCTAAGGATGGAGCCTATAGCTGTAACTGTTCTTTCTTTAAGAGTATGTATAGACAGGTGTGGATGTGTTGCTTACTTTCCAACATTTGGAATTTGTTCAACGGTGGGGAGGTGGGAGGTGGGAGGGGGGGACCGGTACATAAAACAGTACGTATTCTAAATAAATGTAAATTAACTACGCACTTTTATGAGGGAGCTGGTCATTTTACAGTAGTGCCTAGTCATGTTGTCACTTGAATAAATGAATATTTTTTTACCCCAGTCACCGTTAAACAAGCACTTTCTTTTGTTTTGTTGCTTTGATTGGTACCATTTTCATTTGCTGGACCCGACATGCTGACTTTATTTCAATTTAATTATTTATATAGCATTTTCTTGAAATGATATTGATACAATTTCATGTTTATTTTTTCGCTTCAGTTTCGTTTTAGTTTTTAACCATTTTCCAGTTTCTATTACTATTTCGTTGCAGCAGCAGTGAGGAAACAATATGCTTCTTCAATATGACTGGATATGACATATCTCAATAAACTGAGATCTCAGATCTGTTATGTGAACACAATCTCTGCCTGCCAGGGTCAGCAGCGAAAGTACTATGTGAATGCCCTACAAAATTTCCAAGGATACATATCAAGACTTTATTCCTATGCATTGGGACCCGGGACATTTGCTAGGAAATCGGGACTGTCCCAACCATATAGGGACTGTTGGCATGTATGGTGCTGCTATACATGAATGATTGCTCTCCCTGCGGGACATTAAAAAAAGCTACATGTCTTCATTGTCTGTCCTTCCCTAGTACCATACTGACAGGATGCATGCTTTACAAAGCATTAATAAATCTGTTTCTTTGAAACATGCAATCAGGAGGACTCAACATATTTACATGCTCTTCTGTTATCTCCGATAGCCACCAGAAGTCAGTTCTCACTGAGTTAAGGCATCAAATTAGACTGATAAACAACAATAAAATATTCTTTATTGGTTGCTAAAGATCTGTTTACTCCACATATGATCGCTGTTTTTTCCATCAAAAAAAGTTTGCAACACCTAACACCCGGATATCTGACTTCATGTCCGACGTCAACTGATTTATGATGTCACATTTTTTAAAGAACTATCCATGAAAGTGGAGTGATAGATTAGTAAATAATGCTCTGTGTATATTAAAGAAAGTATACGGTTTACACACATCCAACATAAAATAAAGACAATTTTGCTACCAGAGAGGATATGAAACATTTTAATCATCCGTATACATCCCCCAAAACTGGGAAGGCTGGTCCAAACATGAACCCCTTGGAAATAAATGTTTAGTTGTCATTTGCATTTGGAAAACAAATCGAGAACATTTGGAAATAAGGAAAAGCAGAAATTCTTGAATGTCACATGCCTGCTATGGTACAAATGACTTGGCCCATCTTCCACTGATTATTTTTATACTTTGTTTGACAGACACTTCTGGAAACGTCTTCTTGTTTTACGTCGTCAGCACAGCTCCCAGGCAAAAAGTTCCTTACATATCTATAAATACTGCGAAGCTAAATGGCATTTACTCAACCCTCTCTGTAAGAATCATGGGGTCTGACTTGGCAAGATACTGTATTTTTTTTTAACAGCTGTCTTAAAAAAGCTAGATCCACCTGGTCCTGTCTTCAAAAAGAAATTCAAAATTTTAAAAAAGGGTTTTAATTAGTTCTTGCTAATTAGTAGAAAAGGTAATGTCAACAATTGAAAGGTCTCCTCATTTCTAGAGACTTACATTTCCATGCAGTTTAATTGCTAAATAGTTTGGTTCTTTTTTTAAGTTCCATACGCACCATGCCAAGTACTAGCATGGGCATGCTGTGAGAGATTTTTGGATCAACTACAGGCCTAGCTATTTTGAGCTCTGTCACAGCTTGAAGTTTTAATGTATTTTGAAAATGCTGTCAATCATCTCGTGACAGCTTTTGTTTTAAAATGAAAGCCTCAAGAGCACCTCTAGTACCTGACACTGAAGTGGTGTATTGATGTATAGTACAAAGCAGAGCTTTGGCACCTCTCTGTTGCAGTTGTCACTCCAATAACCTCCACTGATACTGTACATTCATACAGCAACAACAGAAAAACACAAATGTTCCC
Organism: Acipenser oxyrinchus oxyrinchus; assembly: GCA_030684275.1. Classification (NCBI taxonomy): domain Eukaryota; kingdom Metazoa; phylum Chordata; class Actinopteri; order Acipenseriformes; family Acipenseridae; genus Acipenser; species Acipenser oxyrinchus. The sequence goes on from CM060252.1 coordinate 62,653,061, forward strand.
ACCTGGCAAATTTATTTTTTCCTTTTCTTTAATTCAGTAAATAATATAAGAGAACCTAATTATTTGACAGCAGAAATAAACACTTTGATGGCTCTGCATCCATAGCTGCTGTTCATCTATAACATTAAACACTTAATCCTAAAACATACAGCAGAATAAAAAAAAACTTACTCATACAAACGTCAAGAAGTTTTTGACAGTGTCTTTCAATTTATAGTGAAACTAGTAAGTATGCTAGAAATGGAGCTGCAGGAAATGAAACAGCAACAGGAGCTTGAAGAGCTGGTACACCCACAATTCATGGAAGTCTGCACCCCTAACAGTCTGAAAGCCACCAGGGAGATAGAAGAGGGTCAAAACGGCTGGGTTCAGGTAGGCAGAAGCAGGGAAATAAAGAAACTTCATCAAACACAACCACCAGAAATCAAAACATCTAACAAATTTGAGCCATCTCAAAATTTAGATGAGCAAAACCAACAACAGTGCTGGCCAGGCAGCAAAAAGAAGGGAGGTCATTATTGTTGGGGACTCCATATTGAGAAACACAGCAAGTTCAGTTTGCAGTTTGGACCCCCTTACTACAAAAGTGTGCTACCTTCCAGGAACCTCTGTCACACACATCACTGAGAACGTGGACAGGCTCCTAGAACGAACAGGAGACAACTTGGTAGTAGTCGTCCACATCGGTACAAACAACATTGGAAGAGACAGGCCAAGATCCCTGCAAAACAAATTCAGAGAGCTAGAAAGGACCAAAACTGTGGTATTTTCTGGGATACTGCCGGCACCTTGCAAAGGAGCATACAAACAGCTGGAAATACATAATCAAAATGCATGGCTGAAATCGTGCTGCACACAGGAAGGCTTCACCTTTCTTGAACATTGGGGTGCATTCTACAACCAGGACTATCTATATAGGTGGGAAGGACTGCACTTAAACAAAAAGGGAACCAATCTACTCGGAGAAAGGATCCTTGAGGAGGTTCACAAGCATTTAAACTAGAAAGGAAGGGCAACATTAAATGTATTTATCTAAATGCTAGACGTCTCAGAAACAAAATGTTAGAACTTGAAGCTACTGTAACTGTACTGTAGCTACAATGTGATAGGTGTTACAGAAATTTGGTTGTCTGAGAGTGATGGAGACGAATATAATATTAGTGGGGATACACTGTATAGGAAAGACAGGCAAGACAGAAGAGGCATACATAAGAAATAGTCTTGAGCCCAGGTGTTAAATCTGGATGAAGAAAACAATGCCGAATCAATATGGGTCAGAATAATGGACAAAAATTCAAAGGGCATAATAACAGGAGAATGCTTTAGACCACCAAATTCAGACGCCGAGCAATGTCATTAGAAATGCGTGTAGCAAAGGAGAAGCCATACTAATGGGGGATTTCAACTTCCCCCATATAAAATGGGAAAACCTGGTGGGGAGCACGACGGATGAAATTGAAATGGTGGAAATGACAAATGACTGCTTCCTAACGCAATTTGTCAAGGCACCGCCGAGAGGGGAGGCATGTCTTGATTTAGTTTTTTCAAATAACGAAGACAGAATAACTAAAACAGAGGTCAGAGAACCATTGGCAAACTCAGACCACAACATGGTCTCATTTGAAGTGATTTTTAAAACCCAAAAAGTAATGACTAAAGCTAAGGTTTACAATTTTAGAAAAGCAAACTATGAAGGTATGAAAAAGAGACTAACAGAAGTAGATTGGCGTAAAATAGAGAAAACATCCACAAAAAAAGGATGGCTGTTTTTCAAAAATGTAGTACTAGAGGCGCAAAACAATTACATCCCAAAAGTAGATAAATCTAAATCTAAAACAAAATGGCCAAAATGGTTTAATAGATCAATTAAAAAAATATTAAGCGAAAAAAGGCACTTTACAGAGCGTTTAAAAAGGACCAAAAACAAAGTACATAGAAAGAGTCCTTGGAACTGCAAACACAAGTCTAAAAGGAAGTTAGAAAGGCCAAGAGAGAGATAGAAATGAACATTGCTAAGGGGGCTAAAACCAATTCCAAAATGTTTTTCCAATATTATAAACAGCAAGAGAATATTCAAAGAGTAGGTTAAATGTCTAAGAGATACAAATGGCAAAATCATAGACGAAGAAAAAAAAATAGCAAATATACTGTATTAAATGATTACTTTTCACAAGTTTTTACAAAGGAGGATATGGACAACATGCCCCACATATCGACCTGTTCCTATCCAGTTTTAAATAACTTTAGCATAACAGAGGCAGAGGTGTTAAAGGGACTAGGAGCTCTTAAAATAAACAAATCCCCTGGGCCGGATGAGATCATCCATATAGTACTCAAAGAAATGAAAGATGTTATTTACAAACCGCTAACCAAGATCATGCAACAGTCTCTTGACACAGGGGTACCAACAGACTGGAGAATTGCAAAAGTAATACCGATCGACAAAAAGGGAGACAAAACCAAACCAGGTAACTACAGACCAATAAGCCTGACTTCTATTATATGTAAACTTATGGAAACTATAATAAGATACAAAATGGAAAATTACCTATATGGTAATAGTATCCTGGGAGAGTGTCAACATGGTTTTAGGAAAGGGAGATCGTTTCTAACTAACCTGCTTAATTTTTTTGAGGATGCAACATAGACAATGGATAATTGCAAAGCATATGACATGGTTTATTTAGATTTCCAGAAAGCTTTTGACAAAGTCCTGCATAAAAGATTAATCCTCAAAATGAACGTAGTAGGGATTCAAGGAAATACATGCACATGGATTAAGGAGTGGTTAACGTAGAAAACAGAAAGTACTGATTAGATGAGAAACCTCAAAATGGAGCGAGGTAACCAGTGGTGTACCACAGGGATCAGTATTAGGTTCTCTGCTATTCCTAATCTACATTAATGACTTTGATTCTGGTATAGTAAGCAAACTTGTTAAATTTGCAGACGACACAAAACTAGGAAGAGTGGCAAACACTGTTGCAGCAGCAAAGGTCATTCAAAATGATCTAGACAGCATCCAGAACTGGGCAGTCGTGGCAAATGACATTTAATAGAGAAAATTGTAAGGTACTGCATGCAGGCAATAAAAATGTGCATTATAAATATCATATGGGAGATACTGAAATTGAAGAAGGAATCTATGAAAAAAAGATCTAGGAGTTTATGTTGACTCAGAAGTGTCTTCATCTAGACAATGTGGGGAAGCTAAGCTTGATAACATTCTGGGATCAATAAGCTACTAACGTTTGTAAACTTTCTTATGTTCTTATGTTCTTAACAGCGAGTCCAAGACCGCGCAGACATCACTGCGACGGACATTACAGCGCCGACCATTACAGCGACTGCCCATAACAGCGCGACGACATCACCGCGCCAAACTACAATTCCCAGAAGACTCTGCGAAGTTCACAAAAGCGTCACTTACCAGGAACTCAGGGTGCGTTCCCGAGAGGCAGACTTTGCTAAGTCTGCGCAGATTCTGCAAAGATTCTGAAAATTCATTGGCTACTTGCTCCGATTCTGTAGAGATTCTGCGCAGAATGACGAAAGTCTATGTGTCGTGAACGCACCCTCAGACACACAACGCAGTCAGAGCGGGGTTCACCACAGAGTCAACTCACCAGCCTCATTAAAGGCGCAGCAGTCATGCATTCGTATTGGAGAACTATTCATGGTAAACGGCGATGAGTCCAGTTGGTGGCCGCGTTCGCATTATTCCTAAAAAGTCTGCGTTGCAGTCGGGAGTCTGCGCCTGACGTCACAGTCTGCGTGGATGGAGCTAGCGACTGAGCAAACATGGAGAGTGCCTTGATTGATTTTCTGATTGCACAAGACTATAGTTTTTTTCACTGTTCCCATACAGCTCCATCATAACTAGACTAGTAAATACGATAAGTAAAACCTCCATGCAATAAAAGCGTGTTTCCACAAGCATTTTTTTTGCAGTTGGGCTGCATATCAGTTTTTATGTTTGTTTTTCACTTGTTGCAGAATTATATTCAGCACATGTTTTGATATGTATATATTTGTATATGATTACTCTTCCACAGGACATCCGGGATTGGGGACCGATATAAGGACATGACTTGTTTGGATTTTTTTTATGTATATTTTGTACAGATTTGTTTTTTAAATAAAGAGTTTAACTTTATATTGTTGTCCTTGTTTCTCTGCTCTGTCGTATCCCTACTGAACCCACTGTTTTCTTTCTAGCATGACGCTTTTATCCAGAGCGAGTTTTCTTTTGTTGTTTGAAATTAAAATGTTGTTGTCAGATAATTCCCCTTTATGTACTTGCTGGGCATGTAGTTATTATTATTATTATTATTATTATTATTATTATTATTATTATTATTATTATTATTATTATTATTTCTTTCTAGTACAACTGCTAATCAGGGTTTGCAAACTATTTTAATAAAAGGGTCTATTAAAAGACCCTTACAAATACATCACAGAGATATTTACATCCGCTAATACTTTTTAGTTGTCGATGGCGCAAGCTTGATCCAGTTCTTCCAGTGACAGTGTGAGACTTGCAGCTCTTCCCCATTCCCCTGTATCTGTGTTCCGAGCAGAAGCTTGTATTATTATTATTATTATTATTATTATTATTATTATTATTATTATTATTATTATTATTATTATTATTTAATTGTGCATTCATATCTTTATTTGAGCGAGTCTTCCACCCTCAAGGTCTCAGCGTATATTGCAATTGGCCAATGTCCACAGTTGTTTGTCAAAAGTATCTCAATGTATGCTTCTATTGCACACATTAAATGGTGATTTCTGGTTTCTTTGAAAAGATATTTATTCAGGGCTACAAGAGCACAATACAGACAAACTGACAGTTTTTTGCTTTGGAACTTTTTTTATATTGGAAAACAAGAATAGGGGGATTTCAGGAATGGACCATCACTGCCGTGAAAACGTATTTGCCCACTGTCTGATTTTCTGTATTTTTGCATCTCTTTGGACTGAATGTTATCAGATCTTCAACCAAAACCTAATATTAGATAAAAGGGACCCTGAGTGAACAAATAACACAATAATTTGATACATATTTCATTTATTTATTAAAGAAAGTTATGCAACACCCAATGCCCCGTGTGAAAAAGTAATCACCCCCTTAGACTCAATAACTGGTTACGCCACCTTTAGCAGCAATAACTGCAACCAAACGCTTCCTATAGTTATTGATTAGTCTCTTATAGCGCCGTGGAGGAATTTTGACCCACTCCTCCATGCAGAACTGCTTCAACTCAATGACATTTGTGGGTTTTCGAGCATGAACTGCTCGTTTCAGGTCCTGCCGCAACATCTCAATGGGGTTTAGGTCTGGACTTTGACTAGGCCATTCCAAAACTTTAAATTTCTTGTTCTTCAACCATTCTGATGTAGACTTGCTTGTGTGTTTCGTTTCATTGTCTTGCTGCATGACCCAGCTGCGCTTCAGCTTCAGCTCACGGATGGATGGCCTGTAGAATTATCTGATACAGAGCAGAATTCATGGTTCCTTCAATGATGGCAAGGCGTCCAGGTCCTGATGCAGCATCCCCAAACCATGACACTACCACCACCATACTTGACCGTTGGAATGAGGTTCTTACTGTGGAATGCAGTGTTTGGTTTTTGCCAGACATAACGGGGCCCATGTCGGCCAAAAAGTTCCACTTTTGACTCATCTGTCCATAAAACATTGTTCCAGAACTCTTGAGGATCATCCAGGTGCTTTTTGGCAAACTTGAGACAAGCATTCATGTTTTTCTTAGTGAGCAATGATTTCCGCCTTGCTACTCTGCCATGAATCCCATTTTTGCCCAGTGTCTTTCTGATGGTGGAGTCATGAACACTGACTTTAGCCGAGGCGAGAGAGGCCTGCAGATCCCTGGATGTTGTTCTAGGGTTCTTTGTGACTTCCTGGATGATTTTACGCCTTGCTCTTGGAGAGATTTTGACAGGACGGCCACTCCTGGGAAGATTCACTACTGTCCCAAACTTTCTCCATTTGGACAGTATGGCTCTGACTGTGGTTCGGTGGAGCCCCAGAGCATTAGAAATGGCTTTGTAACCCTTTCCAGACTGATAGGCATCAACAACTTTTTTCCGGAGGTGTTCAGGAATTTCTTTTGTTCGTGGCATGATGTGCCTCTAGAACCTGTGTGCTGACAACTTCACTCTGATGGTAAGGGCCAAAGTTAGTCAGATTTATACTTGCTTGAACTAGTCATTGTATTTATCTTGCTCTTATTGTATTATTACTTGTACTGTAACACTTGAAATGTATTTGCTTACGATTGTAAGTCGCCCTGGATAAGGGTGTCTGCTAAGAAATAAATAATAATAATAATAATAATAATAATAATAATTTATATTGGGCAGGGCTGGCCCAAATCAGGCCTGGTTGTTAACCGAAGTACTCAAACAGCTGACCCTAATTATCCCTTTAATTGGGTTGAGTTAACTACGGGGGGCAATAACTTTTTCACACCTGAAGATTGCATGTTTGGTTACCTTACACACCAAACAAATGAAAGAAGCACCAAACTTTGGTGTCATTTTTTCTTTCAGACTCCCTCTATATACTACTACAACCCACAAAACAATCTGACCAAATACAATGTGAAAAATGTGCAAAAATACAGAAAATCAGACAGGGGGCAAATACTTTTTCACGGCACTGTATACAAAATTTAAAAAATTATTTCTTCTGCCAAATCACGTAACAACAAAAAACAAAATGATCATAAAATGGTTACATGCAGTTTGTTCAAACAAAGTATTGAGTCTTATAGTCATTGTATACTTATTGTATCACTCACTTCAACAATAAGCAAATACAACCCCTCTGTCAAATAGTTTTGTTCAGCAGAAAATTGCCCTGTTGAGAGAACATTGGCTGATTTAATTACCTGCATCCACACAGTAAATATTATACAGACGTATACACCAGATAGCTACTCTGTGCTACTCAATGGTGTGTTGATTGTTGGATTTCAGGCATTACCCCAGGACTGCATTAATCTTGTCTACGACAGAAAAATTAACTTTTTATGGCAGAAATATTAAAGCGCAGCTGGGCATGGGTTTGAGATATCTCAGTTATTTAAATGAATTATTCTTCTTGTGGTTTTGAATTTTCTATTTCAGTCATCATACCCTAGTGACTTTTTTAAAACTCAGAAGTTAAAAGCACATTTGAATGTTGTACTTCTCATTGATGTATTTCATACATCTATTATGGGAAAAGTGTTACAGGGACAGGTTAATGGTTACACTTAATGGTATACCAGCTATACTTTGAAAGAAGACTTATTTAAGAGCTCTACTGAGGCCACTGTGGTGCTTAAACGTCTGAATTTTAAAAAGTCACCAGAATCCGATGACTGAAACATAAAATGATATATAAAGTGAATCTAAACTAGAATACATTAGTTAAGAAAACTGTGATCTGTAACCCAAGTAACTCAAACTTGTTTTTCTTTTTGCTTTCTGAATATATTTTAGACACTTTTCTTTATTTTATTTTATTTTATTTTTTCAACCTGTGCGATTTAAATGTCTTAACCATTGTTGGGCTCAAGTAACTCACCATTTTTGTTCTGTATTTGTGATTGGACACAGTCCTGAACATGTCAGTAATTTGACTAGACAGAACAAGTAAAAAATAAGTGGTGTGATGCAAATTCTGTTAGGCAGCAGTCCATACTACTATGGGAGACATTGTTGTTACATTTGGCCTTCACCGTTTTGAGAAGAAATAACTAGAAAATGTTGGCTCATATTTTAGAACATTCCAATGAGCAAACAAAGAAAAGGCCCAGGAGAATTTTAAACAAATCCCATACAAGTATCAAAATCATGTCATTTCAAAACCAATGTGCATTCAGAAAGAAAGGCTGATGTCAGACCATTTTAAAAATTATATAATGCTACAAAATTTGAGCGGGTCAATGTGATAACAGATGGAGGTTTTCCTGCACATGTTCTCCAGTTTTCTTTTCTCCTATAACTGTTGCTTATATATATATATATATATATATATATATATATATATATATATATATATATATATATATAGAATGAAACTTGATTATGTAGTCATTGACTAATACATGTCTTAAATTAACTTTTATCAAAATTATGTTAACTTCATATCTAAGTATAGCTAAAGTATAGCTATGGCAGTGCCATAAACATTGATTTAATTCAGGACCCTGCCTCTTCCAAATGTAATTGACCTCTCAATCCAACCTGAAAGTTTGGGCTGATTTCATCCTTGAAATATTGTTTTGTGGAACAGGCAGAAAGAGGATAGCTGAGATATGTTAAGTGCTGTCTAAGAAATGGTCCCAAAAAAAACAATAAGACCAATTTCTTTCAGACTTCTTCCATTTAGAGAACATTTGAATATATCCCTCTCTATTAAATCCATTTTACTCAGTCCCTTCATCGGTAAAAGGATTTCACTGTGTAAATTTCGCTGGCACTTTATAGTACTTGGGATACTTTATTTGGGTACTAGTTTATTTATATTGTTTTATTTGCAGATATACATACATGCTAAACAAAAATATCTGATTGCATTTTAGCACATAATCTTTTTACAAGCTTTTCAGAGAACTTTGTTTATTTATATGCTACAGTTATTGGATAGCAGTTTGGAAAGACTTGGCTGAAACATATACAGATCCACAAAAGTGTAAATATTTTCCTTACCCAGTTGATTTTACCTGTAATTTAATCATGTTTTTTGCTTGCTCGAAATACTCTTTGTTTATGTAAAGACCTGTTCAAAAGACTGAGACATTCAGTATGTTTACATGACAAAGCGTTTTCTGAAAACAAATGTTTTCGAAAAACTGAATCAGAAAACTGATTTTCTTAAAATGTCACTTTTCTATGTTTACATGAGTAACAATAGAAAATCTAATTAAAATTAAACTGTATACATGGATTGAAGTTTTCGGAAAACGCAGGATATTTTCGCATGCAAAGTATTGTAGTAGCCTAAGTACGATTTGAAGACCAGACATTTCTGCGATAGAACGGAGACCAATCCAATATAGTGATTTATCGAAGTGTCAGGTCTTAAATTCAAAGATTACTATCCTATACCTCTATTCAGATTCCCCACAATGTGCAATCAGCCTTTCCAACAGCTCATCCTGTTCTATATTACCAGTTTCTTATACAAACATTATTTTAAATTATCACGTCATTTTAAAACTGGAAAACATTTGCTGCTTCAGTATGGGCTATTAACAAATACATACGGACTTTAACAAATGTATTACTTTATCCATAACTAGACAAATGGATGTATACAGATTGACTACCGATTATTATTATGTTCTCTGTTTTCTAAAACCACGTGCAGAATGACGGTCAAAGTTTGACATGTGCAGTACTCTATTGGAATAAGTTTTCTGAAAAGTATGTTTGCATGATATACAATTTGTTAGTTTTCGGAACTTAATCGGAAATTTCTAGGTGTTGTTTTCCGAAAACTTACTTTTGGAATATTCCGATACATTTTCCGAAAACTGTGTTTACATGACTTTTGATATCGGAATTAGTTTTCCGAAAAATATCAGAATTCTTATGCTCATGTAAACGCACTGATTGAAATCTAAGACTACAGTACAAGCACAATACATTGTAGAATCCTTTCTTTGTCAAGTTAGTAACCAGATTAGTATTAGTTGAAATGTTTGCTTCAGCTGTACAAAGTAAATACTAGGCCAAGAATCAAGGAGAACATCATTTTTAAGAACTTAGCTTCACTTTATGAATTTTGTTTGCAGACACTTAGACTGTGTTTTGTAGTTAGCACTATGGCAGTGTGGGTGTAATAATCTTTTATTTTGAATATATACTGTATATATATATATATATATATATATATATATATATATATATATATATATATATATATATATATATATTTTTTTTAATTTATTTTCCCCTAAAATTCTAGGTGGTGCAAAACTTTTGACCTTAGCTGTGGTTCTCAATTGATTCAGTTAAGATCACCTAGGGCTGATTTATTTTGATCTGCAGACTTATAAAATGAGAGCAGAGGGCTGCAGATTGTGTTAGGGTTTTATACTCCAGCACAGCAACATGGCTAATATCCCTCACAGGGGTAATAATATACTGTTTAACAGTGCTTTATTTCAGTTTTCTAATCAAAGTATTACCAAACAGTAGGCTTCAAATCAGTCATGCTACCCAGTAAAGTTTAAGGACTGTACAATACTTTGACATTAAATACCAGTGATAAACCAGCTATCGGTATTTATGTTCAGCAATTCAATAATGCAATAAATGCAACCCTATATTTATCCAAAATAGAGGGCTGATCCCTCAATCAACCTGTGTCTTCCCACCCACACACTAAGAAGAAAGAGTTCTACATAGAACATTTTAAGGTTCTTTGGCGTGCTTCATATATGGAACCCTAAACGGGTCTACATAGAACCATTTGAAAGAACCCCATATGGTTCCTTAATTGAAACCAAAGGGTTCTAAATAGAACCATCAAGGGTTCATTATAGAACCCCTATCAAGGACAGGATTAAGGGCACCTTTTAATTTATTTTTCTACTTTCTACAGGTTTTTTGTTTTGTTTGCAGCCATATTGGTCTTAATCAAGATATCTGTGTGTTTTTTTATTGTTGTTGTATTTCAAACCTGTTTACCTTTTTCACCTCTTGACTATATAAATATAATATATAATATGCAAAATAAATAAATATATATAATAGTTATAATTCAGCGCTAATAAAGTAAGGTAAGGTAATATTTTGTAATGCAGTATTGCATTGCACTGCACAAGTTTATAAGCAGCATATAAAGCACAACATGAATTCAAATTATTTTTATTCATTAAACCAGTTAATGCTATACAATAATATGTATTAATCAATTGTCCAGCTCCCGCTGCCTCCCGTTGTCTCCCCATCTCTCTCTGTCTGCCTGTCCAGCTCTCTGTATCTCTGTCCATCTCTCTCTGTGTCCTGTCTTTGTCCAGCTCTCTGTCTCTCTGTGCAGCTCTCTCTGTCCAGCTCTTTCTGTATCCCTGTCCAACTCTCTCTGTCTTTCTGTGCAGCTCTCTCCCCATCTCTCTCTGTCTGCCTGTCCAGCTCTCTCTGTATCTCTGTCCCGCTGCCTCTGAGTCCCTGTCCAGCTCTCTCTGAGTCCCTGTGCAGCTCTCTCTATGTCCCTGTCCAGCTCTCTCTGTCTCTCTGTGCAGCTCTCTCTGTGTCCCTGTCCATCTCTCTTTGCCTCTCTGTGCAGCTCTCTCTCTCTGTGTGTCCCTGTCCAGCTCTCTCCGTCTCTCTGTGCAGCTCTCTGTGTCCCTGTCCAGCTGTCTCTGTGTCTCCCTGTCCAGCTCTCTGCATCACCATGTCCATCTAACCTGCACAAAGCTGAGTGAAATATAAAGTCTGTTTTAATTTCAATAAATATGATTTACAATAAATTAACTATTTAAATAATGCTTATAAAAGGCAACGGATAGCATTTAGTGGATATTTTAGTATCAACTGTAATTATTAGATATTATTTTAATTGTCTAAATTGAAGTAGTATAGGCCTACCACTTATGCAGTTTGTTACGGGAACTGTGAGATTAATTTATCCTTTGTTGTTTTTAAAAGTATGAGCTCTTGGAAAAGTCACCGCCATATATTCACAATTAATATTCCAACATTATCATTCTAATCATTTAAATAGTACATTACAACATTAAGAATAGCTGTGGCGGTACTTCTAAGCATTTTAAGTTACAGTAATATTGCCTATACCACAGAGAATACACCTCAACATTTTTCATTTATTTTTTAATTCTCAGCAGTCCTACAAATATTCCTAAATGTATTTACAACATTAATACTAATAAAACGCCTCTCTATATCAACCCATCATTTTAGCGCATAATAAACATATTAACTGTACAGGGATTTAAATAATTCCCGTACCTCTTACCTCAAAAACTTCTTTGACAGAAACTGAAAATAACAAGATTTTCTCGAGCAGCATCAACATGGAGATGCGCTCGCCAGAAATCTTATCTAAAATGGTTCTATAATGAGCCCTTTAACCTTAGGGTTCTTTAAAGAACCATTTAAGCCTAAGGGTGTTTTATGGGTACCCATAGAACCAAAAGGTTCTATATAGAACCTTAATGAACCCTTTTTTCTTAGAGTGCACCACCAACAGAATGGTTACCCATGTCCTGCAGTTCCAGAAAGAGTGAGACTGAATCCAAGACTCATTACTCTTCATGAGAATAGTGGATATGTTGTAAGTTAAAAGACTTAATATTACTGAAATTCATTTTTTTTTTATTTTTTATATACTGCAGACTTTATTTTAAATATGCCCTGATGTTGTACAAATCTGCCTAGGGCAGATCACGAACTCCAAAGTTAATCAAATCTGATATGATGATTGACAGAGACCATGACTTCATAAAGACAGTCATATGGACAGAGAAACAGCTTCCATTTACCCAGAGTTTATTGCATTCATTTACCCAGTTAACAACTGGATGTTTGTTGATTATTATTATTATTATTATTATTATTATTATTATTATTATTATTATTATTATTGTTGTTGTTGTTGTTGTTGTTTATTTTACTATAAGTTAGGTTTCTGTCTCCTCTGACAAAGTGAAGTTGTGTTAAATGTCATATATAGCCCTCCCCCTCTACCTGGACCATAATATGCAACCATTTGTGTACAGCCACAGAAATCACTATAAACGGTCTGCGGGTGAGTTAAAACACATGGATATTCCTGTAGTTTTCAACACAGGAGGTTGTATTCCAGAACTGGATCAAAATAAACAAACCTAGTCTTAATGGCTCTAGCCTACTCAACTATTAATAATACATTCATTTTGGAATCCCCAGCCCTTCCCTGTGTTCCCAGTTTGTGTTTGAGATTCAGCCAAGTGGGTTCCACATGGCAGATGTCGCGCATGCGCTGGGGTCTCGGATTCAAGCTGCTGCTGCGATTGTGCTCGGTAACTGAGAGAATGAACTGCCTTAGGTAGTATGTTTCAACACACTTTTTAAAAAAAATATTGATTAACTTCTTAAGCGAACAAAAATATCGTTACAATTATCCAGGCTGGTAATTTTATTGTATTATATTTAATACCATAGTTCTCGGAGAACCGAGGAAAGCTGTGGACATCTGACCGCGCGAGAGGATAAACTGTATTAAAGTAGAGCAAACCACTGTGTATTTGCGTAGTATTAAAGACAGAATAAATAAGTAAACTGAAAACAAGACCAACGTTTTATTTGAAGATCTGGAAACTGGATGCTGTTGCTCCGAAAACAGGGTATGTAGTTCTGTGTTTAACTTGTTAGAAGTACATTCAAGTAGCCAACAGATGTAATATTTCCAGTGAAATTAATTCAGAAGTTTTGAGAATTAAGCAAGAGACATTGTAAAGGGGGCAATAGATGCATAGTGTTTGTGCAAGGCATTTATCTCAATGTACACCGTTTCAAAATCAAATACACTAGCGATAAATCTGTGTTCGGCATCAGACGCAGCAATGCTCAGCCAGAGGGGTCTAACTTAGTTTGACTTAAGTTAATTGTAGCATTTTCAGTTCCTTTCTAGTGTGTAATTTTACATTTATTCAGTTAGGACTGTTTGGAAAACAAATTGCTTGTGAGCTAGAATAGATTCAACTGTATTTTATTTAAAGACAAGTTTATTTATAATTTGTAACACTGTACATTTGGTTATATTATAATAGAGTTTAAGGACATGGGTGTTTTTTATTGTAATTTATCAAATCAAATCCAAGATTAATTTAGTTGTTCCTATTTTTTTTTTAAGTTCGCAAATACATATAAATCATGCTGTTGCTGACGTCGGATTTGTCATAGAATGAAATACTTTAAAATATTTATTTCGGCTATTTCAACATGTCAATCAAGTCATAAATTCAATATTAAACATGTACAACTACAGGTTGCCTTTTTTTCGATTAAAAAAAAAGCTGTTTGAATTTGATTTCCTGTGTAACAACTGCAAATGATTTTATGCTGAAGCATTATGCAGTATACACATGTATTTATGTAGTATGCTTTGTAGTATATTAAATACGATATTATCACAGGTTACTATTGTCCTCTTACATAAATTGCCGGAAAGACGAACATCATTAATAATGGACCTCCACATATTTATGTTTATTTTGTGGATTAAAAAAAAATAATAAACAGCGTTGGTGTTTTGATTTTAGCCCGGTTCCACGTGGAGTTTGTGTTTAATTCGATATGTTAAGAGAAAGCAGGATTCTCTTGCACAGTAAGATCCCTCTGCTCAATCCCAGTGGGCTCTTGGCTAATAGCCTGTCTTTCTGACTGTCTTTACAGACAGTTCAAAAATCTGATACCTAAGAAAACACACCGGTTGGATTTCACATTAAGGACTCATACTTAACAGTTATTTTTATCAGAACACACTGGTTTTAATGGACTGCCAGACGGCAAATGTTATTGCTACCAAACAGTGACGGATTTTTTTGGTTTTAGCTGAATTAGCAATGGGTATAATGTTATTGCTACAAAACAGTGACGGATGTTTTAGTTTTAGCTGAATTAGCAATGGGTATAACGGGTATATTGTTGCGGATACGCTGGAATCCGAGTAAAAATATATAAATACATAAAATCATGTTGTGGATAACCAATGCGATCTTAATTATTACATAATTCAATTCGTTTTTCGTGCGTAGCCCTGCGGTATTCATTTCACTACGTGGAAGCCAATTATTTACACGTAATTAATGTTTTTTTTTAAATTTTATTTATTTATTTATTTATTTATTTATTTATAATAAGCATTTATTATAAATATAAATGACACAAATCAACCAAATACGGTTCTTTCTGTTTGCTTATTACGTGTGACCATGCATGCATTACCATTCACTGTTGCTTTTGTGTAAGCTTTTGTATTGTATTCAATGCAAACATATGTATTTCAGTAAACACGCTTATGGATATGGAGATGTGATACATTGTATTGAATACATTTCGAGAAATAGCATTTCAACAACATTTCTTTAAAATGTGTTGATGATATATATATATATATATATATATATATATATATATATATATATATATATATATATATATATATATATATATATATCATTATTCTTTGTGGTATTTAGCATACTGCCCAAGTGAAGCTCTTGAAAACGGCATGATGTATCCCAATAAGACTTACCTGGTATTAATACATAGAATTAATTAAGAAAAAATAAAAATAATTACAACCTGCAGTAGGCCTACAAGGTTATTTCTAAAAAAGAATACAATACAAATAATAACACAAAAAGAATCATATTGTAGGGCCTAAAGTTGCACAAATTGTGTTTACATGCAACAACGTTTTTAAAGCAAACATTAACATTGCTTCAAGTAAATTAGCATTACAACTATTTTGATGCTGTGCGCTTGGACAAAATATAAAGATGGCATTTTAATTGTTGCTATTTTAAAAATAAATACCATTGCGCTGGTTGAGTTATTCAGCTGCCTAAATTGGTGTTTAATGTAGGCCTAGAGCCACCACATGCATGTGCTTGGCACAACACTACAGAGATTAAAATCATGTTTAGTTGAAAAGTATTTTATGTACTTTCCAAATGAATTACCTTCATGGTTCACTGTAAATTATAACAACCTGCTACCTGTTAGGCATAGAAACGTTAGCAGTAGCTTAGCCTGTACCAATATCCACACCTGAACTATTTCAGTTAGGCACTTAATTAAAATAGTATTAATTAGCTGCTCTTTTCTCAAACATTGCAAGTTGTGGCTTCTTTTTTCTAGGTTCTGTTGATGTGACAAATGAACATCAGTATTAATAAAGTGCTGTTCTTAGTGTTTCAAGAATAGACTGTGTTTATTTTACATAGTTCCTGCAGCTGTTCTCGTTGGTATGGGCTGCTAAAGTACTTAAACCTAAGTTTAGGTTCTGCCTTGGTAGTAAATGTTTGAAATGGCAAGTTGGCAAAAGGAATAGGATATAGGGTCATTTTGACAAAGAAGACATTTTTTAATTGATGTTGGATTACTAGGAGTCTTTTTAAGTTTTGCAAATGTATGTTTACTTTCTCTCAATTGCATTTGGTATCTTTAGCATTAAATATTACATTGTAAACAGTTAATGGGTTGTAGAGGGTATTTGTTGCCTATATCAGAATTTATGGTGCTCTAGTCTGACAGAAGAAATACATAGTAAAGTATATAATATTGTTACATTGTTGTTTCAGCGATTCAAAACACAAAATAATTAGATTAAACAGAAAAGTAGTTGACATATTGTTTAATTTCTAAATAATACTTGATTTTTGAAGAATAAATTATAAGGTTTGGGGTTGAAGACTTTCAATTGTGGCTTGTCTGACTTTATCGTCAACATCGGTGCTTGCTAGCGTATACAAACTGTGTTACCACCAGATCTGCTAACTAGATTTCAATGCACAATTGCCAGTAAAAGATCAAATAAAAGAATTGTAAGAGATTAGGCTTTGATTGTCTTCAGGAAGGTTACGGATTAAGCAAAAGAAAATTAATCACGTCTCTCTATCTACTCTATCTACAGTAGGTATAATATTTCTTTGCCATCAATTTTAGTTTATAATTAGCTTTTAACTGGGTGATGTAGAAATTAAGACTCGCATTGGAAGATAAGTTAGTTACAACAGATCTTAGAAACTAACAGAAATTTCAGTATAGTTCTATTACTATTATTACAAAGTTTAACCGATGGCTCCTGATCATGTTAAGAAATCATATAATGATTACTTGTATGCATATTTCATTATGTTTATATGTTTATATATATATATATATATATATATATATATATATATATATATATATATATATATATATAAATCAGTGCTCCATAGCCAGCATTGGAAAGAGCTCACTGGCCTCTTGCAGTCTACCACTGTAAAGAGATTGACACATGAAACCGACTCAGTTGTTGTCAGTGTTCAGATAGCATGAGATAGCTGTGTTGATATTACTTGAATTAATTTTGCTCAATACCATGTAAACTGGTAAACTTTCACAACAATTACGCTTGGGTGGCAAATAATCATTTTAAAAATAGACAAACTGAAGTAATGGTTGAGCTGGTTTAAAATGTATCATTTAATGGTGTTTCAATACCTTTCTTATGTTTTTTAAACTTTTTTTTTTTTTTAAATGGTTTATGAAGAAGAATCCTACATGTTATCTGGTCTGCATCCTACAAAACGTATTTTGAAAAGTCTGGCATGCGATTCAGTGGTGCTGAATGGATAGCACTTGAATCTGTTAATTTCTATATATTGGCTCTACAAACAATACAAATAAATTCAATGTGGCACTGATGCAGAAATATTTTATCTTTCAAATAAATGTATCAGTCAGTTTTGTTTTAGGCTTTTGAAGCAGTCTTTTTATCTGACTATGTCAAGCTGCTTTCAGATATTTGCCTATTTAGATAATGTTCTGTGTTGGTTGATAAATGTCAAGGCCTCAGCTGTAACTCTGCTAGTGTTGCTATGGGGTACTTAGCAGCTCCCTTTTTGTTGGGTATAATTCATAGATGAGCATGACTGTGAAGAGGCTAATCACAAAGGTTACTATCAGTTACAGAGGAACGTTTTTAATCTCAGACAGCATTTCTTTTCCTGGAGATACTGCTGTAGTTGTGCATTTAGGACAGTTCCAGTCCAACAGGTGACATTTTATACAGCACTACTCTTTTTTTCTGCCTGGGTTTAAAAGAGTGTTCATTTTATGACATTGTCAGACTCCTATAGGTGTCGGTGACACTTAAAATGGATTTCATATTTTATAATAGCTGGCATAATTACAGCATCAGTATATAAAGACATGTGTGTTACATGTAAAGAAGAGTGGTGTTTTTAAGGAAAATCCTACTTCAGATGTAACTTATTGCTATATCCCAATCCCTATATACTTAAACAGCACAATAATCAGCTTGTTGATTTTATTTGAAATAACAAAGCGAGTGCCCATTCTATAAGCACTGCCTGTTTCACATAATCCTGAAGGAATGTACCAGGCCTCAGAGACGGACTATAATAAGGTAATTGAATAAGAACCTTTTTTCTTCTGGACTCCTAATGGCAAGGAGGTTACCATTAAACAAGTATTAAGTGTTTCTTGCTTTATATTCTGCAACCATCTTTCTCCCAAGAGCAACATTGTTGTCTGTCTAAACAGCTGCTTCCATTAACCTTGTATGCCTTACAATATTTATTTTCTTAGATCTGTTATTTTTTTAAGCATTAGGTGGAGATGTGATACTCAAAACATTTTACTTGTTTCCATTCCACAAAACAAAGGTAAATGTTCTTGAGGCTCTTCGGCCAAGTATTTCTCAGCAGCTAATGGGTTTATTTGTCCTTCCTTTTTAGAATTCTGCTTGGGTAACTGATCAAGAGGGGATGCTGAAAAACTCCATGGAAGACCCTCACGATTTGAATGAACAAGTAAGTGCAAATGTGATTCTCTCCATATTTCTTATATGTACAGTACAATATGCTTCATGGGATCGGTGTAATGGACCGTCCAATATATAGGGCCCTATGAAATTATTTTGAATTTTCAGATTTATTTTTTCCTGATTTCAAATTTTTTGGTTTTAAAAATATGTAATTTTATAACCACAAGTGTTGGATACATTGACAGCAGTGATGAAGCTAGCAATGCATGAAGAAATATGACAAAAACAACCTTTCTAAAGGTTTTAATCAAAGTGCTTTTAGAAAAAAAAAGGGTACAAATTGGCACAATGTCATAGAAACAAATTAGGAACATTGTAAATTTAAATCAAAATGTAGGCTTTTTTAGTAGTTTTTCTTTTCAACACAAGCCGAACTATAACATTTCAAAATAGATTTAATGTTTTCATTAATAATTAGTGACAAACAATGTAAATAAACCCTAAATATTTTGATTTATTCTAATTTAATAAAAAGGCACTTAGTAATATCTCCGTGAGAACTTTGGAGAAAAAATGCAGCAACTAGACTGTACATTCTACAGTACTATCTGCTCAGAATAACTTATAGGTAGTCGTTTTCCCCCAAGCGATAACGGTAGCTAGCAACTGAAGTGGCACAAGAGGCAGCACTTTTTTACAGTTAAAATCATGGTCGTGTATGGTGACTGAAAGGTGCAAAAATATTTTTTTCATGTGTTCCCATGATGTGTGTTTCTTGAAGCCTCTTGTCATACAAACACTGTGCTATTTCAATGTATTTTTTTTAATATAGACATATATATTTTTTGTTTAAGCTGATTTTGTGGTAATGCCCTCGGGTGGCTATCTACGATTCCGTCGGTGTTCTCCGCAATGCGGATTTCATAGAGCCCTAAATATAATGAGCACAATTTAAACCTGACTCTATTTTGTGGAAGAAGAATATTATTCTAACTGCATTATCTTCAACAAACAACCAAAAATGTTTAGCATGCAGGCCGTTTAGCATAAAATTGTAGTGTTGATAACAATTGTAATCACTTAATATTTTAATTTATATTTTACAATTTTACAATTCATTTGTACAGTATTGTATACATATTGTTTTTATGCTTATGGCTGCTGTTCAGGGGAGAGTTTCTCAATAACAGTACCTGCGAGTTCAAGATCATTCTTTCAAGCGAGGTGCAGCTGCTTCCGTTTTAGCTTGGCATGTGTTTCGCAGAACCCCTCGAGGCATGTAACTTAGGTCCCTATTGTTTCTTAGTGGATGTAAGTTTATTATCTCAGTAAATGTTACCTACCTTTAAGGTCAATAAAACATACATTTTTCACTTTCTCCAGCCCTGACCAAAACCCTAGGCAAAAAAAAAGAAAATCCTAATCTTAACTCCTGATGCCTCTTTTAAGTTTACAGCAGTTTAGGAGTAAAAGAAAGAGGAGGGCACTCGCATGACACAATGGGGAAATTCTCAGAAGGCCGTTATGCCAAAAGCATTTGTAATATTTCAAACTGATTCATTGACTCCTGAGTTAGTATTCTCAGTAGGTTATAGGTATTCATAAGGTAAAAAAAAAACCTTGTTTCTCAATACTGAGCTCAAGTCATGTGCTTTCATAAAAATTCCAGGTGCTTAGTGTTTGGTATTTGAGTTGAGTTAAAATTGCCAAAATGTTGATTAAGAATTTGTATAAATAGCCATTTGAAAAGACAAGATTTAAAAAAAGATTTTAATTAACACAAGAACAGCGAATGATATGACCATGCTCCGCTTGAGTAATGAAGATTGCCTGGTTGCTATCGGCATGATTGAAGGCAGCCTGTCTGTGAGAGAAGTTGCCTGGAGAATGAGATGTTCTGCTTCAACAATCAGCAGACTAGTCCAGAGAAACCAGGAAACTGGCTCTGTGAGGGACAGGCCACATCTTGGAAGGCAGAGGGTCACCACACCAGCCCAGGATCATCACATCCGACTGATCCATCTGCGTAATCGTTTCTGGATTTAATAAACAAATGGATACCAATAAAATAAATGGATATCAATAAAGATTGGTTTTAATGAGATGGCAAGTATTTTAAAGGATCTACAGGAGTGTGCTGCCATACCGGTTTCTTTTACTGGGGACAAGTGAATACTACAGCCAGCTGTATCAGAGACAATCATATTATTATATTTAATTATCTATTCCTTTGTGGTAAGCACCTTGTCACATTAAACTAAAAAATGATATATATATATATATATAGATATAGACATAGATATATACAATATGCCAAGAAATAACCTTGTAGGCCTACTGCAGGTTGTAATGATTGTTAATTCTTAATTCTGTTATATTATACATTATGTTTGTGTTGGTGACCCAGGTATTAAATTATTATTTATTTCTTAGCATCGTCAGGTTTTGGATTGCTGAGGGTATCACCATTATTTTCAATAGGTATTTGGTTGAGACTCCAAAGAATGCCAGTATGTAGAGGGGTAGGATTAGTTTTACTGTGTATTTGGTTACTGTCTGTAAATAATAAAAATGCAATAAAATGACATGTATTGTGTCATTTACACTTTATAGTCTCTAGTTGTATTTTTGTGTGCTTTGGTATGATATAATTAATATTTTAGATTTAATTTACTGTATATGTTTTGTTACTATTTTTTGAGTCTTCAAGTGCACTATATTGCTGTCTTAAAAAAAAAAAGACCTGCATTACCTGGTGTGGGTTTTACAACACTTGAATGAATGTGTTTTTACACCACATCAAAATGAGAACTGTGGCAGTTTCAGGGGCAAATCCTACACTAAGGCTCAAGATTAATAATTGACATGAATCTGAAACAGTGCAAGTGATTTAATCAAGTGATTTTCCTTTTTGTACATTTAACTTCCTTTGTTGTCTTGTTTGAAAGTGTTCCAGTATTGTTAATGTATGCCCTGCAAATGTCAATCAGTGTTCAACGGTAGATGCACTTTGGTAGATACTTTTTAAATGTGTGCTGAGGTGCATACCACCAGCTAGTATGTTGTTACAGTACATGCTTAATAGCTGATACAAGGGTAAACTCATCAGCATATTTTGATGGTTTATTTTAAACTACATATACATGATGGACAAAATACTAATTTCCCTTTAATAATATTAGTGTCCAAATAACTTTGTTTGATACAAAGGAAAGGTGAGCTGTGTTTACTCTTGAAGAAACTCTGTTGCGTACATTGGAGGTCTGTGTAGTGGGTAATATGGTTAGTGATACCCTGTGCCTTCAAAAGAGTCAATTTTTAAAAGCATGTGCATTATATACAGTATAAAGAAGTAGCTAACAGAGCTATTGCACGGTAGCCATATGACCACGTTAGAGGGTTTTAGGACCACTCTCAATTATCTCTAGTGTTTATCTATGAACCAGTGGCTTGTCTTTTTTTGTTTTCTTTTTTTTGCATTTGCATCTCAAGATTTTTATTTTTAACCCCCTTTTAACTGCTAGTTGTTTTGTTCGTTATTTTTTTTGATTGTTTGTTTTTTTGTAGATTTCAAGGGTCGTATATGATAACCTAGTTTAAAACTTTTCAGCACAGTTTATCTTAATTAGGGTGCAGGGTCCCCAAACTCAGCGACTTGGATGTAAACAACTTTTTTCAAAAGTTTTTGTGAAACGAAATCATGTTGAGTTAAAACCCGAATTAAATCATAATCATGTGTTATCTAAGGCAGATCATTTTTTTTTATGCTGGTAGGACAAAAGTACATTCTGTATTACCAGTAAACCTAAAAGATTTCCGGTGAAAAAAATTATAATCTGATCCTTTTTTGACAAAGAATACACATTAGTTTTGCGTGAAAAGTCTTAAGTATAAAGACATCTCCATTATAAATGCATTTTTGTTTGTTTAAAGATCAGTCTGTATTGTTAGGGAAAAAATTGGCTGCTAACTCACAAGTTTCGAATATCAAAGAGATTCACGAAGAACAGGTGTAATTTCATCCCAGAGACTTGTTTTATATAACGGCATAGATATTTAGGATGGCTCATGCCAACCTAGAAAGTAACAATGATTTTAAGTAGGGCAAGGACTATTACATGTGTGGTTTTTAATACAGGCTTGGTGAAATGTAATCCAATTTACAAACTTTTGCTGGCTAGGTTAAATATTTGAATTCTGTTGTCTTAGTGTAAGCTTGTCACGTGCTGTGGGTCCTTTTTTGTTAGTTTTTTTTTTTTGAGGGGGGGTGGGGAGGTTTGCAAACTTTGATTGTTTTTTTCTAAAAATTCATGTAAAGGCGTTTAATAGACAGAGTTAAGGCCACAAGGACATAACATTTAAATGTGTTGTTTTAAGATCAGAACATAAATGATCTCAGGATACTGACATTTCTAATTCAAGACTACAAGGCTAGTTATCTCATTTTAAGTTGTACTGTTCTGTTAGCTAATGTCATATGAAATTGTAACAATGTATTCATACAGTAGCCTATGTAGTGACAAGTGCTGTTTGATCTCACCCAATGAAGTTACCAGCCCAGAAATAAACAACTCAGACATTTAATTAAGGGGCTTGGAAGTCTAAAATTGGTGGCGTTTACATGCACAAGTCATGACAGTTTTCCTCACGACCTGTTTGCCGTACTTTTCAGGAAATGCGATGCTATGCAGTTCTGATTTAGTAAAAAAACGTCCGTACCAATGCAGATTACTCAATTCATAGTCATTTAGGGGAGGGGATATTTAAATGTCCGTGTCTGCTTACTAAGTAGGAAAATAACAACTCTGAATATTGTGAGGAGAGATTCTTGCGTTGCCATGAAGATAAAAACATTTAACAAGAGAAATTCATGTGTTGTCGCGCATATTCTGAATTACGCCACGCATTAGCTATTTGTTTGTCTGGTTACCTTTCCAACGCACTCACGCACACACACATGCACAATAATATAAAGTATAATTTCTACAAGTTTTACGTTGGTGGTTGTAGGTATGAGTATAACCACAGCAGTTCTAGTGTTGAAGTAGTCCATAAATGTACAGTGTGTGTGTGTGTGTGTGTGTGTGTGTGTGTGTGTGTGTGTGTGTGTGTGTCTATGTTTTGTATGGCCATTCTGCTGGAGATTACATGATATTAAGTCAGAAAAACTGGATCTTGACTGCTGAAACCTTGTGAGCTACAAGCACGATTCCTGCTCCGGTTTACATAAATTTGATTTTATATCAGACTGATGAAGAAAATGTAAGCCAAGTAATTTCAGGTACAATATGAGTGGATTTAATAGATTAGCTTCTGACAATCAATTTATTAATTATATATTCATTCACACTTCCAAAAGAGGTTGTCTTTACTGTATTGTCATTGATTGGTACTTATAAATGTGTAGGTTGCAAATTATGGGAAAAGCCTCATTGTTTATGACCTCCGTACGCCAATACAACAGTAAAACTGTCAGTGCCCCAGATGAGAGGAAAATAATCTTCCAATTGGCTTTTTAAAACAGTCAATGCGGAAGTTAATTGCCATTGGGAAGGGCAGCTTTTCTTGTTTTGAAATCAACATGCTAATAAATGGATTTATTGTATACCTGTCGATAAATACTCTGTTAAAGCAATTCCGAGCACTAATATGAGTAAGAGCTTGATTGGTAAAAAGGCACAGGATTTTGCTTAAGGCATAGTGACCCACCTATAACATGCACTTTGTTTCCTTAGAAATCAAAACTTGCTCTTCTTTCTACATTACAGTAATACAGTTTTGCTAGGTTTGTCATTTTGTTATAAATATATCAGTTATGGCCCAACAGTGCAGAGTGTAAACAAAATAGTTTTGTTGGCCTAAGTAAATGTAAATGCAATGTAGTATTACCAAAAATCTGAAGACAAGAAAGCACTGGCTATTATAGTGAGGAGGGTATTTGCTGCTATTCTTTGTCTTTCTAAGATTCTTATGGTATTGAAAGGTATTGCAGGATAAACGTAATATGATGTTGTTATTGGCCACAGTTTTTATTCAAAGAAGAGATTTTATTTGTTTTCAAAGAACCAGGTTAATTGTAATTTGTACAATGTTATACAGTATATGAAGCAGACATATCACCCTCCTATCCCATAAATCTCCATTTCATAACCCTTTACAGGTGTATACCGAGCATTCTAAAGCACTCGTTTTTTAGAGTGAGTTGTGTCGTGTGGTGGGTGCTGGTAGTGCACAAGCAATCTAAAGGGTTACAGAGTGGTATAAAAAGAGGGCAAAATATCAGAGACTTCTACTACTCGTTAAATCTGAATTTCTACCTGAAGTATAATGGTATGTTTTCTGACTGGCTGGATATATGTTATAGTAAGTGGTATTCAAAATGTCATTCATATTAAACTACTCAGTTTTGCTCAATTTAGAAATACTAAAAAACGTAATACATTTAATGACAAACATCTTGACTAGAAGTCTTTCTCAGTGTCTTGACGTTGACAAATATTTCTAGTCAGAACGTTTGTCATGGAACTAATTAAGTTTCTTTTAGTATTTCTAGGTTTTAAAAATAAAGCATTTTGGGTCATTCTTTATTTGAGTGTGACTTTTTTTATTTTACAACTAGTTCACTAACACATTTGGGGAGTTTCCATGTGTAGTTATGTACACGTGAAGTAGTGATGCGAGTGCACATTTGGTAGAAGAGCTCGAGAGGATCCAGTTTGTGGCCGAAAATAATGGCCACCGAGAGGAATAGGGTAAATCTCATTTACTCATGAACATGACGTAAAACACTGGAAATCCACACCCATTTTCACATGGAAACCCGCATTTCACGTGAATACATCCACTGCTCCCAATCCAGACAGTCTTGGGAGCATACGTGGAAGGTGTCTTGCACAGATATCTGTAATCCTACCCCTCCACCGGTTTTCAGCCATGGCGATCTGCAATAGCTGGATTGGACAGTTTCATTATATATCTTGAAGAGGAATCTATGAAAATCTAGGAGTTTATGTTGACTCGGAAATGTCCATCTAGACAATGTGGGGAAGCTATAAAAAGGCCAACATGATGCTCATATATATTGTGAAAAGAGTTGAATTTAAATCAAGGGAAGTAATGTTAAAACTTTACAATGCATTAGTAAGACCTCATCTAGAATATTGTGTTCAGTTGTGGTCACCTCGTTACAAAAAGGATATTGCTGCTCTAGAAAGAGTGCAAAGAAGAGCAACCCGAATTATCCCGGGTTTAAAAGGCATGTCGTATGCAGACAAGCTAAAAGAATTGAATCTATTCAGTCTTGAACAAAGAAGAATATGCGGTGATCTCATTCAAGCATTCAAAATCCTAAAAAGTATAGACAATGTCGACCCAGGGGACTTTTTTGACCTGAAAAAACAAACAAGGACCAGGGGTCACAAATGGAGATTAGATAAAGGGGCATTCAGAACAGAAAATAGGAGGCACTTTTTTACACAAAGAATTGTGAGGGTCTGGAACCAACTCCCCAGTAATGTTGTTGAAGCTGACACCCTGGGATCCTTCAGGAAGCTGTATTGATGAGATTCTGGGATCAATAAGCTACTAACAACCAAACAAGCAAGATGGGCTGAATGGCCTCCTCTCGTTTGTAAACTTTCTTATGTTCTTATGTTCTTATATTCTCTACCCACTTACGAAAAACATAAAAATATATATTTTTATTTTTAAATAATAAACCCTGGTAGCAGTGGCGTAGCCAGGATTTTTTTTTTGGGAGGGGATGGAAATGGTAACTTTTTTTAAGGTGAGTAATCACAGTGGTGCAAATGGCAACCTGATTCTCTTTTCGTGTATTGATGTTTTATTTTAGAAAAATAAAAAACTTTTTTTTTTTTTCTTAACATTAGATCCAACATTTTGTGCAAAATAGTTTTAAAAAAATCAGTTTAGAACAGTTCCAATTAAAAACAAAAATGGAAATACAAAACGAAGGACTTGAACTTTTAACATGCACATCATATTTCAATGTCACATTAGGATAATAAATACAAATAACTATATATAATTTAATTTGTACTTATGGTTGTTCATTTTTGTTAACTAACATTTTGTGTTAAAAGCAAAGCAAACCATTTTATTTAATCTCACAAATCCTGACTAATTTAATTACCGTTTGACTGGTGCAGGACTGCCGGTGGTAGCTGCTAGCTTGTTGTCTTAAGATGGTTCATCAATAGTTTTCTGCCGTTTAGACAAATTACGGCGACCAAAACAAATAGCTAATTTTTTAATTATTTTTTCCTTTCCCCTACTGTTGTCATGCCATACCTCACGTTTCTCACTCAGTGTTATGTTACATTGCGCGTCCGATTGGACTGTAAAATGTCAGCTGTGTGCATTGTCCAATCAGAAGAGTTCAAGGTTGAACCTCTCATGAATGACAGTAAATAGCCCAATCACAAACAGAAATTTGAAACGCACGCTTTGGCAGACAGCAAGCATGTCATTGGTCAGTTGTGAGTGGCGGTTTATGTGTATACTAATTGAAAGTGGTAATGATTGAAGCGTATTGAGGCCACCAAAAAAAACAAAAAAATCTTTTCAGCACTTTTTTTTCCTGTAACATAGTGGCTAAGCAGAAACCTGGGGGGTCACGTGAGCAAGCGTGCCCCCACGCCACCACTATGCGCTACACACCTGTCACTATACTGAGAGGGGATCGTTCCCTGATCCCGATAAACTAACCCTATTCTACAGCAATTCAGAGTCCGTTCCACAGACAGTGACTCTTTAAATGCCCAACCGAATAGGTTTAGCTCTCTTACTTTTATTGTTGTGGCGCTCTCCCGAGTGTACAGGTTTCCTTTGTATGTTTTGTAGCCTGTTCCATCTTTCTCTCTCCCAAGTTGTCTTTCACCTTTTGCGGTTGAAACACTGACAAACTCGGTTGTGTAGCACAGCCTCCTCAGGGCCCGCAGCAAAGCCCTGACCAAGCCTCCCTGTTCAAATCAATTGACTGACAGCGCGTCTCCCCTGGAGTGCCGAGTTATTCCTGCAGGGCATGTATGCACCAAGCCTGACAAAGCCTGCCCCAGTCACACCCCCTTATTAAAATTGCAATGATATTACCATGGAAAAATCTGGGGCCAGATTATATTGATGGTGCTAATAAAAGGAAAGTACATAGATTTTAATGTCTTGGTTAGCAGCCCATAGTTATTCCTGTTTGCTTAAAGAGAGCAATCCTTTCATTCTCCCATCATGGGGGAAGTGGGGCAGATTCCAATAAGCTAGTGCTGCCAAATACACCAATCTTGGATAATGCAAGCAGGGTTGGCAGCAGAGCCAAGCAAGAAGTTTTCTGTATTTTGACTAAGCCAGGGAAGGTGGATGGAGTGAATAGGGAAGGTGGGGGGGTAGTGACCTCTGGGACATGTGCAATGTTTTAATATAAGGCAAAAAAAAGATTTTTGTTTTTCCTTTGGAGCAGGAATGTGCCCAGAGCACCACATTTAGTGTTGTACGGCTGTACTTGCCAGGACCACAGACTGAGACAGGCAGGAAGGTTTTAAGTTGCACTTTGTTTTACAATGAATAACTATCCCTTATAAAAGTTTACCACAGTATTTTTGCCTGCTATTTTTGCAGTTTTACCATGCTTTTTTTCATGGTTATACTATGCATGTACCATAGTTTAGGCTGGTTTGCCATGTTTAATAATATAATTTACCATACCTTGTTATTCTTTACACTTTGCTTTTACTATGGTAAACCTTTACAAGGGAGGAGCCACCGTTTGATTAGTAATATTATGTTATCTCCTACATTGTCAGCCCATGTAAACAAGCATTGCTGTTTACTGCGCTGCATATCAATGCATAGTTATGAACGGTGTAGTTTGGTGTTTGATTACTTATCTAACCAGTCATTCATTTCAGTTTAGATTACCTGGGGGTGGTATGAATGTAATTTTACAACTAGAAACTTAGTAAATGTTATCGAGAGTATCAATATAAGGTGTCAGTCTAGTAAGTGTTAGTACTGTACATAAGTCAGACTTACATTTTTACATGTACTTAAAGTGGATGGATGTACAGTAGGTCATGGTCACGTGCTTTTTTCATGATACTGATTTTAAACTTAGAGCCATGGCAGGGGGTTACTAGCTTACTTTTGAAATGTGCTAACGTAAGTGTGGATTAAAGCATTCCTTGAATTTTGAATAAAATAATTGATTCATTTTTTTTGTCTCTTGGTCAAAGGGTCTTTCTAATCATGTATTTACTGTTTAATTGTACTATACAGTACATTGTCATTGTTTGATCCTACTGCAGGAGCTCAAGCCTCTATCTTGCTATAACCAGTGGGCCTACCCTTTCTGGCTCCTAATGAATGTCTTTTTATCTCTATAGCTGTCCATATGCCAATCGGAGCCTCTGTCATTGTCTGTCTAGTTGCCTGTCTATAGCTAATCGTATGAATCAGTTAGACATAAACATCCAGGGAAATGAAAACTCGACAGTTAAACAGTACTGTATGATAAGAGAGAGGATCTAATTTCCTCTTACATGCCTTGTACTACAGCAAGCAGGAAATATCCAGACTTTTATAAATGACCATGAACCGCAGAACCTCAATAAACCAATACAGGTATTTATTACATGAGGTTCCAGCAAATAAGTATACATTTTGATGAATTAACCACACAAACCGGTTTAAAATAACAAAGACGTGTGTGTGTGTGTGTGTGTGTGTGTGTGTGTGTGTGTGTGTGTGTGTGTGTGTGTGTGTGTGTGTGTGTGTGTGTGTGTGTGTGTGTGTGTGTGTGTGTGTGTGTGTGTGTGTGTGTGTGTGTGTGTGTTTTAAAACAACAAAAATGGTGCTGAAATAAACCTTTTTTGGCTCAGATGGACTTTTCTTTGGGTAACAAAGAATCGCTCTAACAATGAATGGCTTGATCTGCAGTTAAAGCATATAATTACTGAAAAAAATAGAGGGGGCTTTGTCAGAAGTCGTTTTAGCTAACAAATAGACTTTGAGATTGTGGTTCTTGCTGTAAACTATAAACTTGCTTTTATTGGTTAATATTGCTAATTGTGTGATCGCTAACTTACATATACTGAAACAGTATACTGTTTCCTGTACTGCACAATACAAACGTTTTGCTGTTTGACCTTCATGAGTTTACAGCAGGCTACTATATTTTTATATTTTTTTCTAAGCCTTGGTAATAGTGATAAATGATGTTTAACAATGTAGCGTGCACGATTAAAGGGATATTAATTTAATTATATCTACATTTAATTTCTTACCTGCTTAATACCTGTCTTTAGTGAGCTGCTTTTAGAAATGACCACTGGATGTGCATCTGTAATTTCTGCTCCCTCTGCAAGTGGTATTTCATATAGAGTGATTCCATTTACTAAGACAAATTTATCCAAGAACCAAATACCATGGTTTAATTATTAAACATGAAGATTGGTAATGCAATATGTACATTTTTAAGCTAGTGTATATACATGCATTACTGTATCCAGCAGCATTTTTAATTGCAACAGGATCTGGTTTGTCTTATCATACACTCTCATATTGTTTGAGGAGGAAGAGGCTGCTTAGAGTGGCTGGGTTACTCAAATGGGGTGTAGTTTCCTACAATTAATAGTACAATTAGTAATCAGGGCAACTATGAAGAAGTGAATTATCAGACATACTGTGTATACTATAAAAAGTACTGGTAACAATGATAAAATCAGGAGGATTGTAAACCGAAGGGAAAAAAATATATATATATATAATGTTACACTGTGTTTCTCAAACTAAAATAGTATTTCTTTAGAAGTGAAGAGAAATGATGGTATTTGAAATGGATCTGGCAATAAGTATTGCCAAGGGAAGAGCAGCAGGGAAACTGCAATCAAAGAAACTAGCAGATCACTTCAAAAAGTGTAGGATTTGAATATACTGGCAGGAAATAGCTGCAACTGATTTTTATGTCTGTTTCTGCAAAAGCTTTTTTTGAAACTCAGCACACGTTCATATTGTTATTGTGGTGTTACTATTGACAAACGAAATGTTTTAATCCCCAAGTTGTGTGAATTTGTAGTGTAAAAATCAGGGCAGTAATAGCAAGCTATGTCTCTGTGTTTTCATTATGAGGGAAATTGTTCAGGCTTTTTACAGTACAGTACATGATCTGCTATACTTTTTCACATTAACATAGTCTGAATGATACGAGAAGGACATTTGTTACAACAACACTATGGACCCAATCAAAACACTTTAAACTGGAAATAAGGGAAATGAATGCAATAACACATTCAGATCCATTTCAGTTTTGATTCTCCATCAATGGTGTGCTAATCCAATAAAGATTAAAAAAAAATCCACATGTGCGCTGTTTATTGCATTAATTTATATTTTCCTGAAGATATCCTTTTCCCACCTAAAAGTTAATTGAATTGGGTCCTAAGTATAATTTATTCCAGGATCTTGAAAATATAATTGGTGGATTTGATTTGGTAAAACTAATGAGAAACATTGGAAGAAAAACAAAAAAATCACAAAATTGCTGTAATTTCACGTGGGATATAAAAGAAAAGCTATTACGTATTGCTGCTGTTCTATCTTTCGTAACATATATACAGATTTCATGGTTCATTTTCAGAAATAATGTTTTTTTTAGGAATACATTTTGAAGATTATTTAGTTAATGGCAAGTGTGTTTGAAGTAAATCTCATTCAAATCTATTTAATGTGTTTGTGAGCTCTCCAGAGGCTTACATTGCTTTTTGTTGTACTATATTCAATTATGATGCTGTTGAGTTTCACAGAGCCAGACTAACTGTTTACCGTAATCAGGTTATTACCTCGCTATTGCATTTGATGGAGAGCCAGTTAGTTTTTTTATGGAGTTTTAATTTTAAAAAGCCTCACTTTATTTTAGGAAATGGTTCTCTGTATTTCTTTAACCACCCATCACTTACTTGGCAACAGGAAGCAGCATTGAGCTAATGTGATGGTTGGTAATGGGAGTTCATGCAAGCAGCCCGTGATTGATAGGATAGTGAAATAAAGCAGACAGTTTCTGTGACATGTACAATACAAGTACCCCAGTGCTAATGAGGGCTGATCCTGAGAAACATCATGGAGTTAATCAGGGAACACAGATCATCTCATTTATTCCAAAGGTTGGATCTCTAGTAGCACAGTGATGGCTTCAGTTTGCACATTTTCCTTTTGGGTGAAACATAAGACCTTTCTTGAGACATACGGCATATTACCTTAGTGCAAAGGTGTGCAACCAAACTTTTATCATGGGCCGCATATCCAGAAAACTAGTTTAACCTAATGTGTATAGCGGGTCGCACATTATTAAAGAATAATTTGAGTTTAACCCTTAGCTGCAGTTTACATAGGCACATATACAGTGCCTTGAAAAAGTCTTCACACCCTTGAACATTTTTCACATTCTGCTGCCTAGAAAATACAATTCAAAATGCATTAAAGTAGGAGTTTGTTTCACTGATCTACACAACATCACCTACAATTTCAACTTGAAAGAACAATTATAGAAATATTCAAAAAGTAATTAAAAATAAAAAAACAAAAAGTATTGATTGCATAAGTCTTCACACCCTTTGTCATAGCAAACCCAAATTAGTTCAGGTACAACAAATTGCCTTAACAAGGCACATAATAAGTTAAATAGAGCCCACCTGTGTCCAATCACAGTAGTTCAACGGATTCGGATAATCCTGGATGAAGAATCAAGCTGTTTCTGTTGTATGAAGTGAATTTGAAGCAAATGGCAAAACATGCCGAACAAGGAGTTGCCAAAAGAACTTTGGGATAAAGTTATTGAAAGGTACAGATTGGGGGAAGGCTATAAGAAACTGTCAATGTCTTTGAATATCCCTTGGGGCACTGTCAGGTCCATCATTGTAAAGTGGAAACAGTTTGGCACCACCAAGACATTGCCTCGATCAGGCCGTCCCTCCAGTCGGTAGCCGTGGCTTAAGGAAACTGCTGAAAAAAACATATATATACGATATATTCATAAGTGAAATGGAAATTAATACACTGGGCTGCAGTCAGACGATAAACAGGCCGCATGTGGCCCATGGAGTACTGCGTCTCCCTGCCTTTAGTGCTTTTCTGCGGGTGAAATAGAAATGTTAAAAAAAATGTATGAAGTACTAGAAATCATGTATAGCTGGCTAAAAGATACAGTGGACCATATGTATTCAAAGAATATGTAGGATAGTTTAAGGATATTTATAAATGTGTTATGAAATATTTTACATAATATTTAACATATATAAATAACAGGCTATAGAAATAAAGCATGAACATGGAATTGACAAGGAGTAGCAGTTATTCCTTGGTAATAATCATCAAAAGCGTCTAATAAATAACACATTTATAGATAGTTGTATAAATGGACCCTTAAACTAAAGTGTGAATGGATAGAAAAATGCAGAATTTCCCATGTGATAAAATACTTATTTTGTTTCATATAGATTCTTAACCTATTTCCCCCAACCATAATTGAATAATAACGTCCCAAATATTAAACTGACAAATGCTTATATTTTAATTAATTGAGCCTCATATTTGGGGAAATGTAAGGGGAAAAAAGTACAGATATGCTGTAAGCTATATCAGAATATTCCATTGTGGAGTATTCATTGCAGAACATGCACAAAATCTCAAGTTTCACTTCCAATGGCACTTTGCTTTCGTTCTGATGCACCTCAGGGTGCAGTGGGCGTACCGAGCGTCTGCTTATTGAGTCCTGTTGTGCAGAGAAATGATCTTCTCCCATGGAAACCGTTCGACCAAAGTGGAAAAACTCACCTATGGAGAGTGCTCGCTGATGAGCCAGCCCCCCGAAACAGCACAGGAGTTCACAAATAGATTCTGCAGACTAGTTCATATCCCTTCTCATGGTATATAAACTGGATCCTGGGAGGGAGGGTGCATTCTTAATATTACCGTACGTGATTGATGTTTCTGTGTAATTAAAGCCTGACCTTGGTGTTCTATGGAGTTTTAAGTTATAAGAGTAAACATGATGCAGTGGTGATAGGCAAACTAGGGGACAGTACTTTATGTTTTTATGTTTATTGAACCTAAGAATGCCCACAGAATTTACAAAACCATTAGCTTCAGTAATCCAGGAGAAGAAATAAAATACTCTTTAACACAACAACTATGTACCAGAGTGTTAGACAGGGTTTGGGTTTGATTTTGATGTTATAAAAAAATGATAAGAATAAAGTGAGGGGCTTGTTCGATTTATAAGTCCTAAACTCCAAAGTAACAAAATAATAACTAACCTTAGGAAGCCCTAAACAGTCAGTCAGGACCAGAAGTGATGTGTTTCCTAGGCAAGGACTCACTGTACTGTACCACTGTTGTGTGCTGTACCCCTCTATTCAGTGTTGCATCACTGACCAAACTTTTGGAAAGTGATTATATTCTTTTTGAACAACATTAACCATTTCAGCTTGCAAATTAGTATTATGGAAACTCCTCGGCTTTATTTCTACATTAGTAGCCATGTTATGATGAAAAATCTCCATTTGAATTACTACCATTTCAAGCGTGAATACACCTAAGTACAGTACAAAGTAAATAGATAGTAGTACGACAAAAAATAAAAAATGGTCATGGGAAATATATCTGAAACAAACACACACTGGAAATGTGAAAAAACGGCAAGTTATCAAAAGTGCCCAGCCATTTAAAGTGGAGATATCAAAAACACAAGCCAAGTTTCAGGAAACCATTAGGGCAACTTTGCCCAGCACAAAGCAAACAGGCACAACTGTAAAACCTATATATATACATATATATACATATATATATATATATATATATATATATATATATGTATATATATATATGTATATATATATATGTATATATATAGACTGAAGCAGGTTCTCTTGCAGTATTTCCCTGTATTTTGCTCCATCCATTCTTCCTTCAGTTTTAACAAAATGCCCACCACCATACTTCACTGTAGGGATAGTGTGTCTTGAGGCATGGGCAGTGTTAGGTTTGCACCACACATAGCGCTTTGAGTTGGCCAAAAAGCTCTATCTTGGTCTCATCTGACCACAAAACCTTTTCCCACATCGCAGCTGGGTCACTCTCATGCTTTCTGGCAAACTCCAGAAGTGCTTTTAGATAATACTTTTTGAGTAACGGCTTCTTTCTTGCCACCCTCCCATACAGACCAGTGTTATGCAGAGCTCTTGATATGGTTGACTGGTGCACCATTACTCCACTCCCAGCCACTGAACTCTGTAGCTCCTTCAAAGTGATTGTTGGCCTCTCTGTGGCTTCTCTCACAAGTCTCCTTCCTGTTTGAGTGCTAAGTTTTGAGGGACGGCCTTTTCTTGGCAGTGCCTGGGTGGTGTGATGCAGCTTCCACTTCCTGATTATTGATCCAAATGTGCTCACTGGGATATCCAAACACTTGGATATTATTTTGTACCCTTTCCCTAATCTATGCATTTGTATTACTTTATCTCTAACTTCTGTAGAATGCTCTTTGGTCTTCATTTTCCTTCAGATTCACAGCCTGACCAATGATCCTTCAACAGTGGGGTTTTTATCCAGAAAATGTGACAGCAACTTTAATGGTTCACAGGTGGAGGCCAATGGTAAGGTAATTGTGTCCTCGTTAGGGCAATTTCTTTCATCGGTGTAAACTGGGAGCTTCCACAGCACAGGGGTTGAATACTTATGCAAGCAAGATATTTCAGTTTTTATTTTTCTTAAAAATATTTCCCAACATAAAACCAATGTCACCTTACAATAATTGATTTTGAGTTTCAGTGTTTTAAAATAAAATATCAAACAGAACGAAATTTCAATGTACCATTTGTAATTCAGTAATATGAGAGAATTGGTCAGGGTCTGAATACTTTTGCAAGGCACTGTGTGTGTATATATATATATATATATATATATATATATATATATATATATATATATATATATATATATATATATGCACATTAATGTTATGTGTGCAGAAGTATGTATGTTCAATGAAAGTGTCATTCATATCAACTAAATTTTTTTCACATTAAAAATGTGTTTGATACACATAAATAAAATACATTTAATTTTTTTTTTAAGATTGCAATATAAACCCTGTGTGGGACTCACACACAAGGCATGCTTCCAATGCAGTTTGCAATGCAGACGCCCTAGCTTTCACCCCACAAAGTTTGTCCTTCTGTGTTACAACATTTGCAAGTAGTATAGCAGTAAAGTTACAGTTTTTAACAAGTAACGAGTCGAAAACGATTTTGTAAGTAATGATTATGTATTATCCTAATTTGTATTGAAAGCTTTCATCTGATTTTGCAAACTATAATACTAAGCTTGATCCGTTCATTTAGTATATTGTAACATTTTCATATTTAGGAAGTAGTACTCAGGGAGACAGTGTTGAATTCCTGTCAGGGGCAGGAATTCATGGCACCAAAATAATAACCCTGCGTTTTACTCTTGGCACTTTCACTGCATATTCTCTCCGGTCACAGCTCACACACTCGCTCAGTCGCACCCACAGTTTCTCATTCAAGTTCAGTGCTGGACTGTCTCCAGTCCCCAGGCTCATGCACCCCCTTATATAACCTCCCGTCGTTTCCTGCTGCTGTCCGGCTCATCAGCCAGTCACATCCATGCTCTGCAACCCCCGAAAACAGCAACACACATTCTCTCCACTCATTCACTCACCCCCCCTTCCCATGCTAAGTAACGGCTTGACCCATTCCCCTTACAATACATGTAACATAAAAGACAGACGAGACAAACTGAACAGACAACAAGTCCTGCAACAAAGCAATTGTCCAGGTTGTTACAATATATATAATTTAATTTGAAAGTAAAAATGTATGAAAGCATGACGACCTTCAGTAATATACAAGAACTGTTGAGTATTTATTTTTGTTTCTTACAGTATTAACCCTTTGCAGTCCATTTATTAATTGTGCGTCAGGCTCGCCAGGTCTAATTTATTTTCACACGCGCAGTTAATTTTAGATGCGCTGTTTAAAAATATTTTTTTTCCACAGTCAAACGGGTTTAAATGGCCCTGCATATCAACAAAGCACTCACTAGGCATCTCCAGCCCCGCCCCACCCTTTCGTTCACTATCGCTTTCACATATGCTAACAAATAAATAATAATAATAATAGTCGTACATACCGATCAATCATCTCCTGATGACTTGTTTTATCACCAAACTCCTCAATAATGCAATCCAAGTCATTATTTTATTACTATAACATCTCGAAAAAGCTCTGCAAAT
Source organism: Acipenser oxyrinchus oxyrinchus (assembly GCA_030684275.1). Taxonomy (NCBI): domain Eukaryota; kingdom Metazoa; phylum Chordata; class Actinopteri; order Acipenseriformes; family Acipenseridae; genus Acipenser; species Acipenser oxyrinchus. Next base: position 62,689,906 of record CM060252.1, read on the forward strand.
GTCCGTGATAGTCTCTGCGCTGATACAGTAACACCCAGCTTGTTTCCTTATGACCGCCCCTATCTGATGCCAGGGGCAAGTATGACTATTCATGAGATACACCTTTTTCTTTTTTTTTTTTTTTTTTTTTAAATCGGCTTGTCTCGGCTCCTTTTGCTCCCACTCGGCCATTGAATGGTTTTCTCGGCTTTTTCCGGAGAAAAAATGACTTCTTTGTGTTTTTTGGATGATGTCGAACAGGGTCCGACAATGGACCGCAAAGGGTTAAACGGCAGTGTTTATGTCTGATAGTGAAAAATAAATAAATTGATATCAAGATAGATAAAGAAAGAAAGAAATATTTATGTATTCATTTATTTCAATATTTATGAATGTATTTATTTATTTATCTATGTTTTACTTTTACCATATATATAGGCTATCCTTCAGCATAGCTAATTCTCAGAAATTAACATTCCTTTTTGTCCAGTGGGGACCACAAATAGCATTACTCTCATCAACCAGTATCGAGACGAACCGTATTTTCTTACGCCAATAGGGACCTGTGACAGAGAGCGAATTAATCCTAATCAACAATCTCCCTCCCGACCTGTGAGGACACTGTATAGCCAGAGCAGAGAGCCCTGGAATGGATGGTTGGGCAGTTCATTCCAGGGTCAGTCGGAAGCCAGTGTCGTGGAATTTTCTGCATACAATGCTGCAGACCCCGGTCCTGTACTGAAAACAATAGAGCAGAGACAAGTTGGAACAAACTCACACTTTATTAGTTTGCAAACTGGAGCCTTCAACAGAGTGTCACAGACTCTGCAAGCAACCGCAAAGAAAGCTCGAAAAAACACTCAATCAACAGTTCCTTATATAATTGGTTTTTGCACAGAGTTCATGGCTTGTGGTAATTCTTATCCTCCTCAGTCAGCTTGAACCAACCTTGTGGTATACTGTTGTCTACCGACTTTTCTGATTGGTTGATTTTTCTAGTTGCTAGGGAGAGAGTGTCTTTCAGGACCCACAAAGTTGATTCCCCTAATACAAGAATAATATTAGCTAAGTGACTGAGGAGAAAAGAGGAATTATCGCTGTCTCAAAATATTATCATCTTGAGACAGTGTCCTATTCTCATGTCGCTGACTCATGCACTTCTCTGAAAACAAAGGCTGCTGAATCCTTGGCCACATTCCAGTGTGTTAGTTTAACATTGTAAATTTAATACTTTGTTAACTTTAAACTCCATATAATGTCATTATTCAGGTTATACAAGTCACAGAAATCATCAAAACACATTAAATTAAAACTTTTAGTATGATTAGTCTAAATTACTACAATTAATCAGTTCTTCTAAGACACCAGCCATCCAGAAAGGGGGTGGGGCCACGATACTAGAAGTCAGCACCTGAATGCAGTAGGCGATGTGTCAATCACGGATTGGAGGAGACATGATTGGCCGTGCCACCGAAAGAGGGCGTGATGGTGGGTATAGGGGAAGTGGCCCCAGTGATCTGTTCCTTCGCTACGGTTACAGAAATGACCCGTTGAGAGAACGGAAATAATTAATAAGGAGAGTGAGTGTTAAGTGTTTTGTTTGTTATGCTAATTGTCTTTGTAGACGGCTAAATATCCAGGAGCTGTTGCTCCCACTTGTACCTGGAGCACTCACGGTTGGACTGGTGATTGTGTAGGTGTTTTAAAGTGTGTGTTGTTGTGTTATTATTTCGGGACTGAACCCCATGGTTTTGACTGGCTGTACACATTGTTGTGTATAGTCAGTCGTATTATTTAAAAGCAATAATAAAGCTTCATTTTGACCATTGAACTGTTGTTGAACTGTTGTTTGAATCACTGCCTCACCTCTACACCTGTGTGCAACCAACCACAGGTTCACAGGACCATAATGAGTGTTACACTGACAGGAAACCAACATTTTTCAGAGGTCAGGATCAGAATCTTAGAATGATGATGATGATGATGATGACTCGAAAAATCTCCCAAATCTTCAAAGTTAAAAAAAGTGTCCCAAGAATTCTTAGCTGGCTGACTTTCATAATACTGCTTGTTTTCTCAACTAATCGTGTAGCACTGACGACAGTAACACAACACGCTTGCAAACTGAAGGTTATAGTTTCAAGTCCCACGCATGCCAGACCTCTTTATGTTTATATTATATAAAAAAAGATATTTTTGCAGGCAAATGTTCCATCCATTTTAAAACAGACATAAATAATTTAATATAAATGATATAGACATCACAATAAATGCGTTCCCTAATACATTTCCATGTTGACAAAACAAGTTAATTGTCATTAAACTCGGATGTCCTGTAATATACATATGCGTGGATGAAAGTGCCTGGGGTTTGCAAAAATCTTCCAAAAAACAGGAGAAAAAGGAGGAGGAGGAGGAGGAGAAGGACATTTTGACCTACAAATTAAAAGTGAAATGGTGCTTTTGGCTGATTTGCTGCACCAATACCCTGAAAACACGTAAACTATCCCTGCTGTATAGAGCGTCGCTGGCAGTTCTCGCTGATAACTTGGCGCGAGTAACTACCATTCTTCTCTCAATGCATTTTTTGACTCCTCTTCATATTCGTATCACAGACATTTGTGTTCTTTTAGTGGAGAGAAAAGGGATGATGATGATGATTCAGTCTTTGTTATGCTGGTCACCTGAAGCTGTATGTTGGTGTGTGCCAGACCTGTGACTACTGCCTTTTCAAGAGAAACAAGACTTTTCTTAATTGCTATAGAGGCATAGAGTAGAGCCTTGGGCGGTCTCAGTATTACTTTTTGTGAGTTTGAATTCATCTAGATAAAGGCACTCAGGGCACTCCATTGTTGGGATCAGATTTAATGTATAATAATTTACTGATGTCCTTGTCACTAACACAATAATTAGAATTGCATCACCCCATCATTGCAGAAAAATAATAATGGTGCTATTTAATGTTGCTAGATCATTAATATATATATATATATATATATATATATATATATATATATATATATATATATATATATTCATGATATTTTTTTCTCTTACCTGATTAATATCCTATTGTGTGTTGTCTCTATAATTATATACTGTTTCTGCTTGATTATTTATTATGCTTACTAATTCCATTTAAAAAAAAAAAATTATCAGCATTCAAAAAAACATATTACTAAAGCGATTTTAGAAATAAAAAACTTGGAATGTATAGCTTAACAGCTGTCTCATTTGAAAGAGGACATACACATAATATAAAATATAGTATATACTGTACTAATTACAAAGATTGTAATATTTCTGTCAGTAGTGTTTTATACTATTATATGACATTGTTCAATACTATTTTTCATATACACAGTTTACCTAGCAAATCTTAAGTTAGTTTAAAACAGAACGTGGCAGTAGGTTAATTATTATTCTGTAAATAGAAGCCTGTTATAGCTTGAAGCTGATTGGCTGATGGTGCTGGATAGTTTCGTAATGTATAAAACAACACAGTACAATAAAATTGACCTTTATATGTGAGCTTGTAAAGTTCTAAGCAAAAACAGACAATGATGAACAAGTGAGTATTCATGATCATGACACCATGAAATAATTAAATAACTCGTATTTTTGAAAGTAGAGAAAACTAGAAGCACATAACCTAAGAAATATACTTCAAGGTACTATAGCTTAAGAATTCTCAAGTTTTCGATTATATTTTCTAACAAAAATGTGGAATGTTATCCTTTCAGAAAACAGGAGTTAGTTAAAGACTGGAGGCAACACTTTGAAAATACACCTCAATATATCATGTAAAGGAATAATCACAATTCATCAATTCACAGTGAAACATTAACCCCCTACCAAAAAAGGCTGCAACTTGCATAAATGAAGAAAAAGGCTGACAAGGTACTGTTTGTGGAGAGTGTGGAATAAAAAAGATGACTTTTACAAAGCAGTCACCTTTCTTGTTAATAGAAAGTTCGAACATGCTAAATAATGCACATCCCACAGTCTGGACTGAAACCCCAAAAAGTACAATGTCACCATCAGCATTATTTAAAAGATGGCACGCACATTGACATATGGGAGCCAAGCCATCATTTCATTAAATTGTCCTGTAATGAATATCTCCAGTAATGAGATTAATTTTAATTATTAATCAGGCGCTGACACAGGCACAAGACACCATGAATTAATAATGAGGTTTTTGTCTGTTTCATTTCTAAGAAAAGACTTACTTTAATGCAAGAGTTCTCTTTTATATAAAGTTACTGTTGGTTATTGAAGCTATAATCCATGTAACAGAATTGATTTTACTTCAGAATTATTAGAAAAGAAAGAAAAATACTCCTAATGCTGTTAGTGCTGCTGTTCAGTATTATGTTTGGATGTGGACTTAGGCTTGGGTCATATTTCCTTCTGTCAGAGAGAGATTTTCTTGTTAACAGAATCTCAATGGAATATGTTACTTTGCCCACAGAAGCAAGGTAGCCATGGCAACAGAGAGTATTCCAAGAAAAAATGAAATAGAAAGTCAGCTGTTTATGTTTTTTTTTTATTTGTTTTGTATTTTTAAGGTTTACTAAAACTTGGAAATGTTTCAAAATATGTCTTCTGTGTGTCACTTCAACCTCATTCTTTCCAAGGACAGAGCTTTTCACATGTGCATTTAGTAATTCATTCAGTTACAAAAGTTTATAGGGAATGTGCAAGTGTCAAAAACAAGTATAGGTTACTTTCCAGGCAGTGCTTTTATGGCTATGATCAGATTAGGCTAACCAAGGCCATAAGAAGCCAAATGGTTTGCAATTAGCACCATATGTCGAGGAGTGAGGTTTGCATCCATTCTTAAAGGCAAAGCTGTGCATTGGGACCCATTACGTGATAAAAATGAAGTAAGAGCTATTTGTGTCTCTTTGTATCAGTTTATACCAGGGGTGTCAAACTCCACTCCTTGAGGGCCGCAAGGTCTTCTGGTTTTCATTCCAACTTAAGCTCTCAATTAACTTAATTGATCTAATTATTTGTTCAGTTGGACATATGTAATATTTTTTCAAGGTCTTTTACAGTTGATGATGCACTTCAAGGTACACTGGAAAGAAGTGTTACATTTGTCCAATTAATCAAATAATTAGACCAATTAAGTAATTGAGAGCTTGGGTGGAACGAAAGCCAGAACACCCTCCATGAACTGAGTTTGACAACCCTAGAATACTGACATTTATAAGTTTAATAATACTTGTGGTGCCACCTTTGGATTAGTGAGGTAGTACATGAAAGAGTTGAATTAATTCAGTATCTTCAGCTGTACAAACTTCTGACCATGCCTTACAAAATGAGGGCAGGTTTTTGTAAACATACAGTACCACATGTGTTTTATTGATACATTATTTATCATTGGCCATCGAGTACTCAGGTGTGTCTTATTTTAAGTGTTTGCATAAGGAAATGAAAACAAGTATAGCCACACATCCAAGGAAACCAGGTCCCAAGTCAATCTCACAGCGTGAAACCAAAGACAAAAAGCTTCAGCTCTGGTAGAATATCAGTGTCTACAGGCAGAAGGAATCTGCATCATTAAGTTTATTATGACAGGGCTGTGGGTGGAAGGTTCTTCAACAACATCGCAGGGTAACCCAAATACTGCACCAGCCACAAATATTTTGGGACAGTGATTTTTTTTTTTTTTTTTCGTTCTCAATGAAACATCTTTAAAAGTATAACATGAGGGTGTTTTGATGATCTTGGGAGGCATTTGGAACACTGGCATTGTAGTTGGCTGAGCATTACAATAAATTGCAATTCTGATTGACATACCAATATCCCTTCATAACTACTGTAATCTACAGGGTGCCACGACAAGAGACAGTTTAGCACACAGCAAAGTATGGACCATCTCAATATTAAAGGATTGCAGAACATTGACTACCAGCTACCAACATTAGAGATGACTTAGTGTATTTTGTTTGTTTATAAATACCAAAAGAAATGTGATGAATTCAGTGACAAAGATTTTGAGTAGAAGTATTTCTCAATGTAGACATGTTTAAATTTAGCACTATTGTTTGATTATTATGGGTGGCATTTTTTAATTGGAGAATTTTTATCCAAAGTGTTTCACCCAGAATTAAAAACATACATGTGATCATTTGAAAGAGTGTTTGTGGATCAAATGTGATATGTTGTAGTTAAGGGTGTTGGCATTATGTTATGATACTTGAGAAGAAAAAGTCTGAGGTATTGGTTACCTGTATTTGTCTTATTTTATGAATATAAGTTATTGTTCAAGATGGGAGACTAGCTTAAAGCGGAAAACTATTTAGGTTAAATGTCCCATCTCCCGCCCTCATTTCATAATGTTTGCACTCATTCACGCACTGGTTTGCATTAGCAAAAAAAAAAAAAAAAAAAAAAGGAGTTTGATTGAAAATTTAAGGCTAGTTTTACATCACCATAGGCATTAGCATTTTAGAATGCATTGAGTGTAACAATGCATTTTACATGAAAGGAAGCAGATTCAATTACCTTGCTGACAACAGCTGAAAAAAAACAAGCTATTAAAGAAAAAGACACTACAGGTCTAGCCTGGGATATAGGAGTAAATGATTGTACAGAACTATTTCAGCCATGTCCAAGATGCCGAAAAAAATTGTAACGAACGAAACTGGGTTTATATGGAATTAAGCTAAAGCCTGAGTGAATGGCCTCAAAGTCACACTGCCGGATTGTGTGGCTAGGGAGGTCTTTAATATGCAGAGGTCTGAAATATTTACACTCGACTTTGCAATTGGGATAGGGTCACATTCACAAAGTCAATATGTGCTGAGTCAAAAAATCACAACTACAATAAACCTTTATTAACTGTTGCTTGCAACATCATATTAATTTAGTAAACATGCAGATAGAGCTATCATGCAGCTTTATGTGTATGTGGTTTTGTAACTAACTCCCTAGAAGAAAACTGTTGTTAAATGTAAAAAACAAAACTACAAAGGATAGGAAAGGTATCTACTAAACTTGCATAAAGATTCCATGCATTTTGTTTTATTACTGCATTTAATTTGTGTTCAGGACTAAAAGAGGGTTAATATAATGTGAACCAAATCCAAACAAAATGCAACATATCTAAAACTGGGAATATGGTTTTGGCTTTATGTAAGTGAATTCCATTGATGTTTTTGCCTGTATTCCATTAAGCCCTTGGCCGCGGATTTGGGTTTTAGCCAGTGACGCTGTTTACCTTTGACAGATTTAATAAGAATGACAGGGGTGCTGCTGATAACACTTAAGAGGGTTCTAAAGTATTTGCTGATTTAGATGGAATCTCCTTATTTTTCTTCTAGTTATTGTAAGAACACTGTCCTTTATATCTTGACAGTTACAGTATATATGCATTTAAGTAGGGATAAATATGTTTATGTTAGTAATAAGAAGAACATATGACCTTTTCACACTATTTTTAACTTCCTTATTGAATTCTTATCTGATAGACTCTCATACTGGACCTTAGAGTTGGCAGCAAATTCACCTAATTCAACCTCCTGAGTGAATTAAAATCGAAACTAATAAAGTAGTAAGTGTAAGGTACTACACAGTGGAGTTCTGGCGCTTACTTATTTGGACTCTCACTAAAAACATGTGTGGTGTGTGTGAGTGTGTATCGTGCTAGAGCACGGTGAAATCCAGTTACATCGCTAAAATGCAGGGGAGAGTTGCTTTAGCTTAAATTCCATATGTTAAAGGAGTACATTCATATTAATTTTCCAAAACAATGATTTCTTACTGATTTATTAATGTTAACTTTAGTGGAGTTCAGGGGGTGTGAGCCAGGGCTTCGCCCCTTTCTAATTTCACCTGTCTATTGTCATTGACTCCCTATTTAAACCCAGTCACAGCTCAATACCACTTTCAAATGCCAATCTATGACCAGCCAATTTTGCCACATTCGGTCACGTGATCAATGCGGCTACTTAGTATGATTTACTGTGTATATATATAGTAAGCGTATGGATACAAAACGTTACTAATCTCGAAAGAAAATGGAAAAGGCTTGTAAACGATCAGATGTAACTTTAGCCACAAAAGCTGAAATAATTGCTCTATTCGAGAAAGGAGAAAAAAACAAAACTGTCTGAAAATGTTTTCAACTGCTTGTCATCTGTTAAAGACTTTGTTATGGATACTGCATTTCTTGTCAAGTCGACAAGCCAAAATCACGAATTTCTTTGGGAAGTAAGACGCTTTAGTTTGTTTTCAAAAAAAAAAAAAATTATTTCAGTGGATTTGGTGGACATGACATAGGATTCTGTATGACAACTGATCAAATAACTGTTTCAATTCTGAGCTTTTGCCACCAGAACCAGTTTGTTTCTGTAACTTCAAGGACACATACTGTTAAAAGTGTGCTTTTTTGTTTGTTTAATTTAAATACTATACGGTGATATCAACCCGGTCGGTAACTGGGACCCAGTCGTGAGGTAACGACTTTCCTAGAAGTAGAGGACTCTGTGTTTTCAGGGGCCCGGAGGCCATTAGGGCTAGGCTCGACTCCATAGGGAAGGCTCTATTGTTTGGAGTCCGGCCTGTCCTTCTCTCTCCCTTGTCTAGAGGCCGAGCCTCCAATCCTAAGTTGGAAAAAAACTCCCTTCCTCTCGCAGCCCTGGCTCCCATCCCGTGAATGTTTGTTCTGAAATTTCTGTTTCTGCTTACATTACTATATCCCATGCTTGCTAACTATTCCAACAAAGTTGTACATTATTTTTTACAAATTATTTTTACATACAATTACCCATTTATACAGTTGGGTTTTTACTGGAGCAATCTAGGTAAAGTACCTTGCTCAAGGGTACAGCAGCAGTGTCCCCCACCTGGGATTGAACCCACAACCCTCCGGTCAAGAGTCCAGAGCCCTAACCACTACTCCACACTGCTGCCCTATGTGGAGGGGATATATATATATATATATATATACTGTTTCTGGATTTTCTTTATAGTTTTATGTTTTTGCAATCCAGCATTGTTGTTAGATTGTTTGAACCAACTGCTAAATCATAATCGAGTCAGTTTATTACTCCCCTTTACTGCATTTACAATTGTTGGTTTCCTTTACTCATAAGCTAATGCTTTTCATTGCTGTTTAATAATAATAATAATAATCATTTTAAATTCTCTTTTATTAATAACTTGAAGTTGTCTAAATATTCACTGAGTAATGGTTATATCCTCCATAATTGTAAATAATATGGTTTAAAAATAAATGTGGTTATTGAAATAAAACTAAGCTACAAAGTTAACGGGTCTGCAGTCAGTAGCTATCCAACAGCACTGGTTATAGTATCGTCCTTAATACTTAGCTTGATTCATAAGTTTGCAGCGATCCTGAATTTCTACAAAGAATTTCTGTACAAACTTCTAACGATGCCTTACTAAATGAGGGCAAGTTTTTGTAAACATACAGTGTTTTATTGATTTGATTATTTACATCGCGTGCTCAGGCGTGTCTTATTTTAAGTGTTTGCATAAGGAAATGAGCACAGACTAAGAGCAACCCATCCATCTGCAAAAACACAGTTGCAAACATCTACATGCCCTAGTCAGTAGGTTGAACAGAACTAAGTGACATCCATTGCAAATTCACCAAATACATGTGAATTCCCCTCTCAACTGTTAAATCTTCCAGCTCAGAAGAAGCAAAAAAAAAAAGTGTAGCCACACATTCAAGGAAACCAGGTCCTAAGTCTATCTCACAGCCTGAAACCAAAGAACTCACTTTGACAGTAGATTCAAGTAACCCTCTTTCTATCCAATGAACCGTCAGAAAGTTAAAAAAAAATAAACATCCCATTCACATGCCCTTCAGTTTGAGTGCTTTGCTACATAATGTGATTCAGTGACTAATTTTGTATTCAAACGATGACCACTACACTCATTCAGTCCTGGCATGCACTAAAATGGTGCTGCAGGAAATGAATTACGGTGTGTTAAGAGGGACACATGCAAAAAAAGTTTTTTTTGTTGTTTTTGGATGTGCACAAAGTGTTTAAATGATTTATTACCGTGCATTTCGGTCAAAAGCCCTTCTTCAGCTTTGCAGTAAGAAAAGTACCAACGGGGCTATAATTAGGGGTCTACTTAAATCGCGGTAAATTTACGTATTTTTCACGGGTATGTTGCGGAATAAAATTAGGATTTCACTGACATTTTGCGGACCTGTTTAAACATTAAATAAACCTAAGTAGACAGTATTTCAGAACACTGTAAAGCCTAAAAATAGTGGTACTTGCTTCCTTACTAAAACAGAGTGCTGTCATTTGTTAAAGGCAAGCATCCCCCAGCAGTTGACTTGTCCATTCATTGAGACTGCACGTTCTGCATCCACTGAATTGGTTGGAAGTTAAGGCAAAGCTTTGCCAAGTTATACAGATGTGGAAATCGATTAGAAACAGCCCAAAAACTCGGTTACACAAGGGCATCTGGCATACTTTAATATAGGCAATGTATGCAGCACGTTCGTTGTCATTTTATTTGTCCCACCCAATAATTTATTTTATTAGTACCGAGTCAAAACATAGAGAATGTGCCTATTCGGGTCTAAAATTCTAATTGCGTTAAAAAAGTAAGCAGCAGGTTGTTTGAAGTACCTTGGCTACAACCGACAGGAATACTTTTTGTCTGCGCTGACTTTCCAGTTTGTTTTCTGAAAGCTGTTTATTTTACGTTCTGTTCAGCAGCCTCTGTAGTAGCCTTTCATTTAATGTGTGATTCTGAAGCTAAATAGCGATCGATCGTATTTTCTCCAAAGACACATTAAAATATGCAAAACAATTACCTCAGTCTGCATGTACAGTTTCTTTGGGAAATATCTTAAAACGATCATCAGCCGAAATATACTTTGCTTTTTTTGTCGTCCATTTCTACTATTTTACCTCCAATGCTGAAAACTAGATTTTAGCAACCTAAATCAAAACAATGCAGCACTGACTTTGTCCCACCCCCTCCTGCACAGTACAGGTCACATAAAAGCAGTAAAGACGCACTGATAGGCTGATTAAAACTTTGTCATTTGAATAGTAAACAAGAACGTTAACAGCTTTGGAGAATTTTTTTGTGTAAATTTTATTTGTGGATGTTTTTTGTTTGTTTGTTTTTTGCTTAAGTGCAATAATAAAAAAGGGCTATCTACAGAAGTCTGCAGTACATATTTAGTATATGAATCAGTCATATTTTGTTTAAATATAGCTGATACAGCATACATAAATAAATAAATAACAGAACATGTTTTTGAAGTTCATACCGCATAGTTAGCAAAGTTTTTCTCTCTCTCCGTCTGGTTTGCTGACTGCTGCATAATCCAGTTTATATCCCGACCCTCATATTTGTTTTCGTCTAGTCAGAAAACAGTGACAGTGATGTTTTAATCACCATTTCAGTGTTTGGATCTTTCTTCCTTTCTTTCTTGTATGTTTTGTAATTCATTTTCTGTTAAGTCACAGAATCGCTATTCAGCAGTTTTTTCACATTCAGCCTCATTTTCTCTTGTTATGAGGAGTGGAATTTTAAAGGTGTTCCTTTGAAAAGAGGCGGAACTGATAGTGATGTGAACTGACAGATGGAGTCTATTGCCCGGTGGTGTAAGGATGTTAGGGCAATTGTTCAATCTATTTTTTCTCCTATGATGAGTTTTTAACCAATCCATGCAAAAACTAATTTCCTACTTTGACAAAAGTATTTGGGCACCCTTACATTAGTATTTTGTGTGCCCACCCTTTGCTTCCTTTACAGCTTGCAGTCTGTTTTTGTATTTTGAATCCAGTTCCTGGCATCTTTCCGGAGATAGTTTTGCCCATTCTTCAACACATACAACTTTGAGTTCTGCAATCGACAATATAAGCATTTCTTTAGGAAATATTCAAAATCTAACAGATATATATATATATATATATAGTCTAACAGACAAACCATGACCAGTTACGTTGTGATAGTGTGTGGCTAATACAGCTGACCCTGCTGCTGCTCATGTACTTGCCATGTGTCGCACTCAAGGGGCATGGAGCATCCCTGGCATGTAGGTGTGTCCCTTGACAGTAGAAGAGCAGGGCAGGGACTCCTTGTGGTATTTCTCTGGGAATTGCTTTGCACCTGGCTTGGAAAATGATATTATACAATATAATTAACTGTATAGGCCATAAAAAACAGCTTTACAGGAACCACCATATTTTTTCCCTTGCCATGTGCTTCATTTTTTTTTTTTTTTTTTTTTTACATTGCAATGGACAATACATTTTTGTTTTCTTGAATTTAGACCACCAAATATGTACACAAAATTAAGCAAATGTTATTTGTTTCTACCTGCAATGAGTATAATGTAAAAAATGTTTTGTAATGCATCCCCAGTGGCTTCTCTGTTGCTGAGAAAACAGTTTGATGTGGATGTTTATTAATGACCCTAGCGACCTCTGCGATCCTTTCTAATAATAAAGTGCTTGAGTTGTCAAATGATGCCGTAAATGTCCTAATCTACACTGACAAGGCTTTCTCACCCGAGTCATTAATCATGTTGTATTAGCTTTAATATAGGCAGGACACAGTTTGTCATTTAAATGGTGTAGTGGTGACAAAAACCGGTGCCGACTATGTGCTGCAGGTGTAACTTTCACTCAAAGACTGTCTGATTGACAAGTTCTTGCTCATGAAGGGAAAGAGTGCCATCTTCAGTCTCACGTCAGCCTTAAATCTCAGCAAATATCCAATTACCATAGCCTTTTCAAATACACACTCTAGCCCTGTTCAGAGGGCACACAAAATATGTTTTATATATAAAATACTGTATTGTAAGAACTCTGCTCACTTGGTGCTGTGCTAAGACTTGACTAGATGTCCTATTTTATAAATATAAAAAAACAGATGACTGTTTCATTGTTATTTTTATTACTGAAAGTGAACAGATTTAGTTGTTTTGTAGAAAATGGAGGCATTGATATTATGTTTGCTTATATTTGTATCCTTTTTTTAAGTAGTTGGCATTCAGTATACTGTATTCCACAGGTAGTGTTTTTAAAACTATCCTAAAAAATAAATAAACCAAAGCAATTTTACTTCAAATCGGTTTCTCAATCTTCATGTACATTTTCATTTTATTAGAACTGTACTTTTGTAGGTTTGAAATGTATTATGTGTAACTATTTGAAAAATTGTTATCACACTTTCAGTGGTACCTATAGTTCAGAGAGATATTATTCTGTTTGACCAAAAAAAATGTAAAAAAGAGTAGTTTGTATGGCCTATATTTTTGTTACTTTATTTTAATGGGCCTTGTTCCCATCTGAATCCTATTCTGTTGTAAGCAACCAGAAGTAGACTGATTTTCAGGGTCTGAAATTAAAGTTTGTTTAGTCTTGACTGAAAAAGCCCAACCTAAGGATTGAATTGCACACTTAGTGTATCGAAATACATCCTTTTTGTAACCTCATGTTTTTTCCAAGCTTTTTTTTTGATTACATTCCAATAATCATTTTCTCTGATTTGGTTTGGGCTTGTAGGTATCTTAACAGATTGGGACAAGTACACACATATATATATATATATATATATATATATATATATATATATATATATATATATATATATATATATATATATATATATATATATGTATGTATGTATGTATACATAAAAGACTACAAACGTTATTTATCTACATATATAAATATAGGTAGATAGACAGAAAATAAAACGTTCGTAGTCTTTTGTTTTAACTAAGAGGTATTGTTGGGTTACCTTTAAATAAAGAAAAAAGGTGCCATTAATTATTTGAAGATGATCTGATTGCACAGTTCTTTGAGTAACTATTGGACCATTGTACTGAATTGTCAGTTCTTAGTGGACCCGCACATGCGTCAGCCAGTGACAGCAGGCTAGCTGGGCAGGGGAAGAGGAGGAGGAGGAGGAGGAGGCTCAACTAAAAGAGCCCTGAGATGAATGCGACACATTAGATAGCCACTGAAAGACAGGCACTGTTGATGGGGTGACCTCTGGATGCAAGCCATCTTGCTATAAACAGAAGGGTGAGGAAAGCCATTGGTGTGAGTGGAACTTGTTTACTATCCTCTTCTCTTGGTTAACTGAAATAAACTACAGTACGCTCCAATACAGATTGCTAGAATACAGATTGCCAGTGCTACCTGAGCTAAACAAAACAGACGACTTGGAAAAAACTGGAGAACTTGTACCTCTTTGTGTCGATTACTGTGAGTGCTTCCCTGACGCACACAGGCACAAAAACTCTGATGTTTTAAGGATACTGTTTTTACTTTTCAACTTCCACACTTCTGTACTCTTAAGGTAAGCTTATGTTCTGCTATTAATTTGGCAATGGATTACATTTTTCAAGGGTTTTATTTTTTGGACAGTTTTTTTTTTCTTTGTTTTGTTATAAAATAGTTTAAATTGTTTGATGTTTTTGGTGTTTGTTATGTTACAGTACATCAATCTTCAAAACATGTATTTTATTTTAACACTTTCAGATATTTCATGGTGTTTGTCTTTAATTTATATGACTAGAATGTTTTTCGGTATTAGTGTTTTGTTCTGGTTGTCTGGCTTAAAATATTGTATTGCTGTTTATTTGTTATTTCCTTTCAACATTACTAAATTTAAATACATTATATTTTATATTTATTATATTTAGGAAAATGCCAGTAGTGTATTTGCATTTTGTTATGTAAAATCCTTGATAAGTAACTGTATAGTTCAGAGACCGTGCGTGCTGTCTGTGTTCCGCCTTATAACGAGACTTCTAGTGTTAGTGTAATGGCATTATGGGGCAAATGGGAGCCATGACCGTACCACCTTATAATCTGTTCCGCAGTCTGCCTTATAAAGGGGAAGCACTGTGTTCAAACATGTAAAATAAAGAATGATTTTGCTTTTTGATTAAACTATTTTTATTTCAAAAATCTTTAACAGAGACTAACAGTTTTTCATTTACATAAATTGACTCCCAAAAATAAGAATCTTATATGTAAATTTATTTTGATCCAGTATGTGTATTAATATATACACCCTAAATGTATTATAATTAGTCGTAGTCATAGTAGTATTATTATTATTAGTATCATTTGTATTGTTATTATTATTTCTATTTTTGTACACACTTATTTTATGTTTATTGTTTAAGGACTTTCTTTTTAAATTTCTAATGCAAATTTTTAGCATACAAGCTGCAGTGTCTGAAGGGTTAATGAAATAAAATAAACTACAGAACCTTGTTTGCAATATAAACAACGTACAATTTTGTAAGTAATTAAAAGTATATTTTTTACATTTTAATTTCAGGGATGGAAATTGTTTTGATGTTTTAAGAATTGGTATTGATGATGATGATGATGATGATGATTGTTGATTCATTTACCCCGTAAAGTAAGCGTAATTACATTTAACAGCATAGCTGTTATATATAAAACATGGACAATATATCAACATATATATTGGAGGTAATACTTGGGTAATTTGTACACATTTATTTTGTTCATTTTTATAGTGCTAAAATCCATTCCTGGAAGTAGATATTGTTGTAAACATGCCAGCAATCATGCAACTAATTGTGTGGTTTTTCACTAACATGAAAGTTGAAGTTGAAAGGAAAGAGTATGTTCCTATAATGTTGCGAGTTGGCATTGTTCACAGGATTCTTAGATGTTTGTTTCATTCAGGGGAAGCCAGTGAAAGTTACAGTGCTGAATTAATTAGCAGAGGAAACAAAATACAATAAACCAAGCATTATCTTTCTCAAATCTCAAAGCAGGTTTACATCAGCAGGGGGTTGTTATGTTTTGTAAGAAAGGTATGAAAAACGATTATTAGCCCTAATGAGATTCAATTACCTCGGGGTAGTTTTGTGTGTCCAGTGTCTTATGCATGTCAAACTACAGTCGTATTTCATTACTTACCAGTCTAGTCACTATTTAATACTGATATAATTATTATTTCCCATCAGCCACTATAAATTGTATATATTTGTTCATTTAAATGTTCTATATATATATATATATATATATATATATATATATATATATATATATATATATATATATATATATATATATATATAGTATATTCATTGTATGTGTGTATTTATTCATTTATTCAGAATAGGACTTGCAAGGTAGTAAGGAAATGTTAACCAAAGTATTTTTTTTTTATCCTTTATAAATATATACAAGAACTGGAATGCAGGCAGTGTTAAAAGTGTGCAATACAATACAATACCCATGAAGGCTGTGTTTGTGCATGTTGTGGATAAGTGACTGGATTGGTATTCTGCATGTGCTCCTGCACAACTCTGTGCTCCCATGGTCTGATTTCCAATGTGCAGTTTATTAAAGTGTAACTCTAGCTTCACACTTCGCTATAGGGAAATGATACTTGGATGTCTGTTGAGAAGGCATCACAGCTGCTTGTGAAATAACGGGGAAGCCAGAATGACTTCATAACAGTGCTGAGTGGGATTTGATAAATCATATGCACTTAAAGTAAGAATGGGGTCAGATAATAATGGCAGAAAGGCTCTTTGCTATTTGCGTAATTTAATTGAGGCCTGTCTTTTCTAGATTATGTTTACAGATAACAAAAGGTTGAATGCATTCTGCCTATTTGACCCTGAATAAGCATATGCATCTGCATATAAGTGTTCAATTGTATACATTTTATTACATCTTTCAAATAAAATCATATTCATGAATTATAGCATTTTCAACAATGTGAACATTTTCACAAAGGTCATCAAATGTTTTAGACTCTAATCTTATATGCAAGAAAGAAAGAAAGAAAGAAAGAAAGATTTCACTACTTAAACCAGAGCATGGAAAACCGTTTCATCAATCTGATTTATGAGCAAGAAGAAGCTGACATTTACTGTGCATGTACAAATAACACAAACCATTCCAAAGATACCATTAGGAATGCCCAGTGGTCAGAAAAAAAGTCTATTGGTATGAAAGCACCTTTTATTATGTAGCTATGTATGTATTATTTTTAAAAATATAGCAGAAAAATCCTCCAACAATTATGTATTTATTTAGAATAAATCCTGGTAAACAATGCACTCAATGGAAATGTGCCCATGTTCATTAGCTTTCGCTGCTACTGTAGGTACATATCTTTTTTTTTTTTTGTCAGTTGTTTAAAAAAGTGACTGATGGCTTGTTTAATAGTAAATCAGACACTAATCTGTGCCTTTGGCAAAAATGTTAAAGAGCTGGATTAGTGAAGTACTGGAACACTGGCCACAATGGTGACCGTTGCGTTTTGCAGGTCACAGTTAATGGAGAAGCCTTCTTAACCTTGTGGCCATAACATTCCAAGAGCTCATGCAGGACGGGATGTGGAGGCTTGGGACCAAGATACCGTAGGAAGGAAATCTCTAGCCTGCTTAAACTTCAGGGGTTTAAAAGGATGTTGCATATTTGGTGGCCTGTTTTTTTTTTTTCCTATTAAATATTTTAAATGGGAAATATTTTACATAGTTATATAAAAGAAGGCTGTAACAAATACAAAAGTAAAATAAAATTACTATGAATACTGGATCAAGTCTATTTTTTCATTGACAATGTGTTCAATACTTTAAATGGTAAACAACTGTTTCATAGGAAGGGTTTTCATGGAAAAATAAAAATAAGTCTCATGCTATTTTGGTTTCCATGTAGTTTTCTTTTAGGGAGACAAATTCCCCTTCCAAATGCTAACGACCAAATTGATATTAAAATACAGGAGGGTATATTTAAATGTTTCTGTCTGCATTCGAATTTGGCCTTGCGCAAATACTGATATCGTGCAGCTTTCTTCAGCTAGGTGTGCACAAGGTTGTGTTGAAGAACCGCAAATGCAGCCTGCCTCATTTGGCCATCAAAAAAATCAAACAAAATAAAGAAACCAAGAAAAACAGACATCATATTACACAAATACAAAACAACTAAAACAAAAAGCAAATGCCAACATTCTCTAAGAAAAAAAAAAAATATATATATATATATATATTATAAATCTATAATGCATGTACATATGTAGTACAAGTTTTCCTACAGAACAGCAGCTTCAGCAATTCTGATCCCTGTAGTCTGTGAACTGAGCTAAAATCCAGTCAAAATGTTTAGTACAGTACATGTTTTAAATACTGGTAGTAAATATACAATAGGCTACCCTACCTGCCCGCATATCCCACTACATCATATTCATCATCATAATAATAATAATAATAATAATAATAATAATAATAATAATAATACTAATAAATACCTGAAGCCAAATTCTGTGAGGACAGTGCAAGGCTCACACCAGTAGAATGTTTTTATTATTTTTATTTATTTATTTATTTATTTATTTATTTATTTATTTGGTTATTGAGTCCATACGAGTTCAACAGATCTTTAAAATGTTCATCCACCCAGGCATTTCTGGAACCTCTTGCAGCAAGCTGATGTTAAGCCCTGTAATTGTCGTTTTGAAAAAAATTTTTTTTTTAATTCTTTTTCATGCTCAATGAATTTGGTTTAAGATATTTTACTTCAACTCTATAGGTGGTCGCTCAAGCCTGGTGCTGTCGATAGCCCACAGCAATAATACAGGTGACCACTGGCACCAATTCCCAGCTATGCTATTTTTATACTTTTTGGGTTACAAACATGATTTTGTACCCATGATAGATGCTGCTTGAGGCTAGTGTACAATTAATCTTATTGGTAAGGGACAAAAAAAAAAGGCTTGAGGCAAAAGCCCTTATTTACTTATGTATTCTTTGCAAACGGCTGCATTTTTAAAATTTGTAGTAGCTTCAGTACTTTTTTATAACCTTGCTTATAAAACAACTCAAGTGGAAATAATTTTAAATGTTGAATAAATGCTGTCACATCAAAACCCCTCGTACTGTATGCATATTGTTTTCTATTTGGTCAAGTTTGACAGGGCGACTTCCAGGAGATCTTAGTTGTTAATAAGGAATTGCCTTTTACGGCCTTTAGTTATAGTAGAAAGTTGCACAAGGTTACATCACAAACAAGATCTTCACTGCTAAATTCTCGTAAACATAAGGTACGGCTTTCGGCCATTTTTTCCATTCAAAAGATCAATTTGCGCTGCTTTTTAGTGCGAGAAAGTGATTCACCCATCCTTTAAGTCCATGTTTTAGCTGCGCCCTTCCTACAGCATGAGGAATGTGTGTTGTATGTGCTGCTATGTCACATTCTCACGACAATGGAGAGAGAATTCAGAGTTTCTAAACTGCATGGAAACCCTGCCTTAGAAGCTTTGAGCATTAAATCTTTGAAATGTAAATTATTTAAAATTTAAAAAAAAACACAAGGGTACTGAGATTAAGTGTGATTATAGAACATCCCAAATTAAAAAAAATGTTATCCAAAATGAAAATAATGTAGGTTACGATACCTACACAAATTATTTCAATAACAGAAGTCTAGCGACCACTGTTCATTAACAAAAATCTTTATTTGGAAGAGTTAAAGCAGTTTTATTTTTTCTTAATATTAATCAACTATATTTTTCTTCTCTTTTTTGGTGGCAGTGCATTAAGTAATTGATGAAATTGTGTGAATACATGTTTCGCATCAGATTTTCAAAAGTAAATACTTGACAGTAATCAGTGTGTTTGTTGCCAGATGACGTGTGTATTCACTGGCGTGGTATTTTTTAGATGTAATTTAGATTTCAAAACCCTGTAAGCAAAGTTCTGTATTGTTATAATAAAAGAAAAATGCAGTTTTCAAAACGCTTTTATTCTGAATGATGATCTCACGAGCATGCATTGATGGTTTAACATTGTTAAAGATATTGAATTATAAAGATCAGTTGTGTCTGCACATTTTGTAATATTAAATTAGCAATTACATGGTCATTAGTAAAGCCAAGAATTTTAAATGTCTTGCTTTTTGTCTTTTTTCAAACAATACACACAACTATTTACCAGTACTTAATGGCTATTGTGCCAACTGGTAATTGTGTAATTTATTTGATCAATTTTGATCTGGATAAATCCAGATCAGTCTGATGTAGAACACCTCATTACGTGATGTTTCTAATTATTCAGCTGCCAAGTCAGATTTGTCAAAATTATCATAATAGTTTAAATGTGTTCTCTGTTGACGTTCAACCATTGTGTTGCAACTAAAGCAAAAAACGTAAAGTACTTTTAAACTGGAAAGTGTACAGTTCGTTTAGTTTGATATATAATGAAAAGTAGTTAGATACTATTTTTTTTTAATGTTCGACTGCATATATTTTTATTAATTTAAATCTTTTTTTTAATAGTAGAAAACCAATCTGTCGAGACATGGATTTCAGACATGGCCTATTTGTGGTACCCCATCACCTTTTCCAGACAGTTATGGGAATTGCCTTTATTTTCTACAGGAACTTAAGCACACGGTGGTGCAGGGGCTGCGGGTAAGGGAACGAGTTAAAGATGATCAAAGAATTGCATTTAAATGTACTTGCCGTACCAAGGGTGTATCTTGTTGAGACAGACAGGAATGGACTCTAAAGTCTGTGATGATAACGATAAAAGTGACAAGCTTGTAAAATTTCAAAAAAAGGATGAAAAGCCTACATAAAAGCGCAGTTTGTAATGTGAGCTTGAGCAGGGCATCATGTGACCCATGCCCTGACACTTTAACAGTTAAGTACTGCTTCTGATGTAGTCCCAGCAGGGTGATCGTAATCAAAAACACAACTGCACAAAGAGGTGAAAAATCACTTTCAAACACAGGGACATTTTAAAAGATTAATGCTGACAAATGTACTCATGCAAAACAGTGAAAAACAATAGGACTTTTTATAGTACATTAGGTCGCTGAGAGCAAGAACACAGCGGGTATATATATATATATATATATATATATATATATATATATATATATATATATATATATATATATATATATATATAATCTTCATATTTTGGAATTTTGTAGTTATGATGTTCTCCTGCTCAACCAGCGATTTGAACAATAACAAAGAAAACAAAAACTTTTATAGCACAAGTGTATTTTTTTTATATACCTGCTGCACATTCATTCTTATTTGGTCCTTTACTTCTGTATCTTTTGACTTTCTAAACAAGTTTCAAAAAATACTCCAACACACTGGACTCTTTACTGAGTAGCCCTTTGTGTGGTGAAAACATGACCATCCCTGAATGATTTTCACAGAAGCATCAAGCAATGCAGACCATTGGAATGTGCTTGTCAATTGAAAATGTAGTACATGTGTTAAACACGAAAAAGGTTTTGTTTGCATAGTTATTAAATACAAGCTGCATACATTTTGAAACATGCTGAAGATTTACTGTTATAATTAGTCTCTCAGAAATAGAGTAGGAATTGTAATTAGTACCTGCTGCCTGTCACCACCCAGTCTTTGCTTAATCAAGTGCTCTGCCTGCATGTGGTAACTCGTGGTTGATGACGAGCACAGTGACAGTTGTGGTAACGTTTATGAAGACTGTCTGTGCATGTGCAAATATGTGGTATTTTTAAAGATTGTTTTTTTTAATTTTTTTTTATATAAGCCAATGTTGTTGTGTTAACCATGAAGACTTTTTTGTCAACCATATGGCAATTTTTATTTAATTTATTTTTTATTTTTTTATGTTTACCTTAAAATCAAGTTTATTATAGCTTGATTAGTCTTTCATTCATCTGAAGTTCTCAAATACATGATGGTGTCCGAGAGCTATTCACAAATCCCCGCTATTTACAATGATTTCACATTTCAACTTGTAAGTATATTGTTTCCTTAGAAGACCAAGCCATATTTTAGTTATATATTACATTTCCTGTTAGTTGTCAAAAAAAACCGAAAGTTTAAATTCCCTAGAGGAAAATAGTTTTGAAATAATTGATAACATTCTTTTATTTTTAATGTGAAAAATGTAAGACACGAGTTCTAGTCATATTTCTTATAATGCAGCACAGAAGTCTTTTCAATGTTTATTTTCAGGAAAGTTGTATGATTATTACAAAAGAAGAAATAAGAACACAGTTGCACTCAATTTCAGTACAGTACTTTTTTTTTTTTTTTAAATAGTTCCTCTGCAAACTACTTCTTAAAAATCAATGGACGTAACTTTGGAAGACATTATTGGACATTTGAAAAATTCATATCAAACTAGAGTTAAAGCAATACTCTAAGATGATATATTGTGTAACCCTTGTGGTGATAGAGGAGTATGCATGTTTACATTAAAAAAATACCCTGGAGCAAATTAAGCCCTAGTGGGGCTGTAAAGACGTTCATACATTATTTGTCTTCAGCTTAGTTTTTTCAACTAGATTTCTTGAAATGTTTAAACAAGAGATAGAAGGATGAATATAGGAACATTTATATTTTATGATCTGATGTCAAAGGGTATAAACTTTTGAAAAATGGCTCTTTGGAGATTTTATCCGATTCTAGAGTGAGAGCCAGGCAGCTTCCTTATAAACACGCCACACACTGATTCAACTATTTTTAATACTTACACCATGAAATGTTTTTTTTTTGTTTGTTTTATTGGACTGAATGGTTACTCTGGAGAGGTGAACTGAAAGCATCTGTAATAGCAAATTGAAGAAATGTTTATTAAATTAAAAGCTAATTCTGTTTCTGCTGTCGTAACAAAGATATGATCATACTTTTAAGCCCCTTTCCTGACATGTTTTTATGCAGTCGTAGATAGAAAATCTATGACACATGTGAGCTCAAATATCTCTGCTGCTTTAAAGTGCTTTGTGTTTTGCCAGCAAATAGCCATACTTTTCTCAGTTCACCTGCGTGGGTTGGTAAATACCATTGCAAATGTCCAACATTGTTTCATTTCAACTGTTTATTTTTCACCATAAACAGTAAAGAAACAATAAAAGAATGGGAAGTGAATTGTAGGGGAGCTCAAACACCCACAGTAGTAGTTTTAGGGTTAAGATAGTCAGAAGTTTAAGGCACTGTTACCAAACTTTAGAATATCACCCCACTTGAGGTTATGTTGTAGTACTAAGACAGTAAGCATTCTGTTAGCAAATTAGTATCCTTTCACTTTAAGGTATTTTTTTCCATTTTTCACACATATGTTCTCTAAAAAGACTGCAAAGGGTAGGGGATACCCAAGTTCACTGACATTTCATAGACTGGAGACCAAATACATAATTTAATAAAGTGCCTTGGAATTTAACAAAATGTGCCAAATATAGTGGTGAATGAAATAGTTTTGTTTAATGGTGGCTACTGTACAGTGTGTTTGTATGTACACAAGCTCAGTTCAGAGCAGATATTTGTGACATATGTTGTAATAATTTACGCTAAAAAAAATACAGTTCCATTCCAAAACTGGACACACCTGAAATCAGCAATGATTAAATCATCGGAAATAGGTCACCTCCAAACAGCTGATGTGGATTTGAACCCCAACGTCTCAAATCCCAAGATGGCAGGACTGAATCCCAGCCTTTCAATATGTTTTTCAGTTATTTTTTTCATAAGAAATGAAGATATATGGTTACTGTGTTATTTTGTTGTTTTTTTTGTTTATATGCTTTTCTCTCATACAATCAATTTATGGCACAAAGAAATCCTTGTTAAATACACGTGGATCTTACACAAATTCCTTGTCAACTGAAATGTTTTTGAAGTTTGTAATTAGTATACTCTGAAAATCTAACCAAGTAAATAAAGTTATACTTACTTATAACAGTGGATGCATGGTTACAAGTTTAATTATAGCCTTGGCACAGTTCAGGAGGCAGTTCCATAGCCCCATAGAGGCCAGAGCATTCATATTTGTCTCTGCCATGCTCTGCAATGACGTCTTGTGGCAAAGTTCACTTGCGTCCCTTCTCTATTGGCGGGGCAGAAGGGGACCCCCCTGGGCCAAACCCTACTACATGCAGTCATTTTCCCTTTTTTTTTTTTCTTCATGTGGCTACATGTTCATTCTGTGCAGATCAAGCTACATTTGTATGTTCTTTTATGAAGTTTTTTACAAGCATTATTCATCAGAAGTATAGGTATAACATGGACATTTGTAGCTTGTTACCTTATTGAATAAAGGCTGTATTGGGTTAGTAACTTCCCACTTGAAATAGGAGACAAAGTGAAATAGCTGTTAAGCTGAGAACTTGTCTGTTTTATGATACATGACCAGTCGAGGAATGTGTAATTTATTTCTCCAGGTTAGTGCATTTATATCATAATTAATTATATGGAACCATGATGTTGCTTTCTATTTATTATTAATAACTTGGGGAAATAAACTCATCACGGCACACTTTTGTACTAACTTGTACATTTTTATTTTGTTGATTCTGGGGAGGAAATAGAAACCCTAGCATTGGGATAAAAATTGTTCTTTGCT
Source organism: Acipenser oxyrinchus oxyrinchus (assembly GCA_030684275.1). Taxonomy (NCBI): domain Eukaryota; kingdom Metazoa; phylum Chordata; class Actinopteri; order Acipenseriformes; family Acipenseridae; genus Acipenser; species Acipenser oxyrinchus. The sequence continues at coordinate 62,714,270 of CM060252.1, forward strand.
GAACAGAGAACAGCAGCTACTAAGTAAGGAACCTAGTTGTTTGGTTTCTTTGTTCTTAGTTCGAGTATTCCCATGTCAGTTGAGCCAGAGAATTTTACATATTAATGGACCTGGGGAAGTGCATTTGGCTGCTGTTCATTGGGACAATAATGAAATGTACTGTTTAGTTAGTTCACACTGCTGCTCTAAAACATGGGGAAGTGTTTTATAAAGATTATGGTGAGGAGAACTGGATCCATTTTAAGTACTATACAAGCAGTGTGGCTGAACTCTGGAGGAGGAAGTCATGTTTAATGTTTTTTTTCTTTCTTACAGGTAAAGAAAACACACACCGAATCACATGTTTCAGAGCCTTCCAACACCAGGTAACCAAATATTGAAATAATCTACCTGCATGTAAATTTAGAGTATATTATTATAGGGTTTGCTAAATCTTTTGGTCATTATAGGATATATTTGCTAAGCTTTTCTTGCTAAGTTTGTACAACTTATTGAATGTATTAAAAACAAAACAAGCAAGACATATATGTTAGCTTTGGAGATTCAAGGGGGCGGGAGCTGGGGCTGCTTAATAAACATCTATCATTATTAACCTCATATTTAAACCCCAATGTCACACTCCTTCTCTGTCTAGTGTTTTGCTTTCTAGCAAATGCTCAGACTGTCAAAACGTGCTTAAACTCTCTCTGTTTACTAATGTCTAAGCTTCCTCTTCTCACTCTCTCGTCAGGTGATTCAGAGCAAATTTTCCTACCTGCTCTGAAGATTCTTCTCATCCTTCAGCTTCTTTCTTTCTTTCTCTCGCTGCAGCAGCTTCATCGCCAGTTAAGCCTGCAACTATCTAATCCCCAGCCACGCCGTTCAAAGCGCCGCTCCATTATTCAACCTCCACTGCGTCTCTATTATAAAGATTGGCGCTCCCCCAAACTTTTTAAAAAACTGTTCAACAAAGGCATTAACATCCCCGTCGGCAGCAATCAACTTGCTTTGTTTGCAGAACCTGTCTTTCCTCTTCGCCCGCCCCCCGTTCCATACAGCCAGATCTAAACGGAATCTTCCTTTGACACATTTCCAACGCAACCTTTCTTTAAAGATTAGTACATCAGCAGGATTCTGAGTTATTTTCGTAAAGCAAGTTCAGTGTTAATGCAGCTGCAGTGTTCCTCCCCTCCTGGTCATTCGATAACAGAATTGCAATCCTGTTACTCTCTCGTCTCCTTGGAGATGCCACGCTCGCATCTGCAGTAAATCTGTCAATCGTCTCGCTTGCATCTGTTCCCCATGTGGGTTCCTGGTTTAGCAATTTACTGCTACTTACTTTCAGCAGCCAAGACAAAAAATCATAATGGGTAAGGGCGTTAATTTGGTTTCAATTCTCATTTCAATGCGGGAACCCCAGCTTTGTTCTTGTTCTAGTTTCGTGCTTTGTAACATGTTATGTGAATCCTACTCGTGTGACATCACTTTCAAAACAAACCATTGTTGAAAAAAAAAATTGCCTATTGCATGAACTCCAATGACACTGTGCTGCAACTTTTCCACTGCTGCCTCACAGACCATGGTTACCACGGCAATGCCCTCATCAAGCGACTACTGGTAGTGTTAAGTTGCCCTGGTAACCAGGCAGCATCATGAGGCACTGTGAGCTCTGTGCTTCAGTACTGCAATCTTCCAGATTTCTGCCGCTGTGCTTTCAACTGGAGAGAGCAAGTCCGGAGTGGGGGCTATCTGACCGCCGGGGCCACCAGAGGTTTTCCCCTACTAGAAAAGGTTTTTTTTTCTCTCCACTGAACAGCAGGTAATCACATTACCTCCCCCCACTAACTCTATTCTAACCCTCCCCCAATTGTCTCCTACATCCTTTCCTTTCCCATCTCCTTTCTAGCTGTCCTGTTTTATGTTATGCATCGGCACGACTCGATTGTTTGTCTCACGGTGAAGGTTTCTGTGGGGAGCCGGCCACACTATCCTTGCGCAGCTCGTGTGCCTATTCTAACTCAACGCGTGAGGCACTGTTATGGCCCTCTTTACGCTCTCAGTGCCCGAGTCCCAGACTAACCCATCTGTCAACTGTTGCACGTTCCCTGTGGGATGCCTTCCCGCTTCTGGCTTCGGAGGCCTGTGCCTCACCTCATTCGAGGGCAACACCAGACCAGTCAGGGAACCCTTAACCCTACTATCGCGCCGCGATTTGCGCCTCTGCCGAGCAGAGCCCTTTTATATGTTTTCAGATCCTCAGGAACGTGACCTTCGACCAAGCTCGGTCCTCACGCAAAGGACAGTTCATCGGTCGGGATCTCTTTTCTATCCTAATTTCACGCCCGGGCATCTCTAAGCCCACTCCTAATTCTGGGCCATGCATCTCATCCCTCTATCCTAGTTCAGGCTCTCACCAACTGTCTGTCTTACAAACAGCTTGTTTCTGCTTCCTCTGCTCATCCTTACAGCCACAGCAAATGCCCCACTAACTTTTTTTAGTTTTTGGTCCAGCACATAAATGGCCCCACTTTTTTATTAACCAAATAAAAACAGTTATTGTTTCAAATTGTATTTTGTGCCATTTACCTGTTATTAATTTCACATTTTGAAACATTTAACAAGTTTGTTTTATTACTTTTAGAAAAAAGAAAAAAAAACTTAATAAATATGACCCATATGAAAAGCTCTCCTACATGCCCCCAGGTTCATTCTTAATATATTTGTAACTTTAATGGTTTTCTTTTGGTTTGTTTGTTTGTTTGTTTGTTTGTTTGCATAAAGAATTTTGTACTGGAGAAAAAGATGTGGCCCTATGTTTTATTAAAAAGTTTGTCTAATGACCATACATTGGCATTAAGGAAAAGACAAAGTGGCAGGATTGTAATTCCTACAGGTTGTAAAGATTTAAAGAAACAGAATAATGTTTCTCCCACTGCACACTGGATGCTTCTAAAAATTGGAACCTATCCAGCGAGTTAAATATGATTGTAGAACAAGTGTTAGTTTACTTCCGAAAGATTTTGAAAACAAAATGGCAATACTATAGAAAGGTAGCATACTATAAAAAAACAAGTATGTCAATGTCATTCATCCTTCCAGTGCTGTAAATCCAACATTAGAGCTGTCATTAACAGACAGGAAGATGTCCTCATATACCCCCAGACTCTGATACACTCAATAACATCACAATTGGAAAGGTGGTTCTCTATTGTAGATATATGTAAAAAAGAAAACTGACATACAGACATGTACACAGTTTATGCTAAAGCTATGCTGTATGAGATCTCACTTTCCATAGTGCAAGATGCATGTCATATTGTTAAATAAGTGTATCTTCTGGCTTTAGATTGTCATTTAATATCCGGTATTTACTCAGTATGTTCTTGCTTGTTGATTTTGGATTACAGCCCGTAAGAATAAGTGCACATGGAAAGAGTTTGTACGGTAGGAAAGTTATTAAATTGGGTGTGAGAACTTTTTCAGGAGAATTCTTGGAGTGACATGCACGTATCAGCAAATCCTTTGTCTTGTTTGGCCCTCTTTCCTCTTTAGAGAAAAGACTTTTAGACTGCAGTTGGGTAAATTTGGGTTTATGGAATTTACTAACCTCTGCAATATGTCATTTTATGTAAGTAATTCTGCATACTGTAACCTTGTAAACTAAAAAGTTGATGACCAGGACATATACAGTATCAAAAGTATATACAGAATAGTATAGAATGAAAATTTGATAAGTGATTTTCCAGATAGGTAATAAAATGTTAATACCAAGTTTCATGACGATTAGTAACAGTTCTCCAAATATTTGCAATAACGTAAGTGTGACATACAGGTGGTCAGATGTATGAACAGACAGACAGACACCCCCATATGTCTGCACAATCTGATATTATCAATAACTTACGCTAAATAATGCTAATGCGATTGTGACTGTATCCCGTTCGCAAGGGATTTAATCCCCACCAGAGGATCATAACTAAGGCCCTAAGTAGATTGCGATTTCACAGGATGTCTCTAAAAAGGCTAAAAATGTGTCTGCAGCAGATTACGTAAAGCAGTATCCAGCAGGAGTTTTACACAGCGATGTAGGTAAGCTCTTCTGTACGTTCTGCAACGTTACTGTAGATCACTACCGAGAATCAGCTGTTGACAGGCATTTAGATTCAAGTATTCAAAAAACGGTGACTTCCACGTTCCAAAAGTCCACTGAAAACCGTGAAGAAAGAAATACGTTAAATTTTGACCTGCAGAGGCATTTGTTTGTGCAAATATCCCTCTTGAAAAATTGGACAACCAAAAATTACGTAAATTCTTCAGAGTGTAGCAAATGGTGGTGATTCCTCATCAGCCCAGCTGAGACATGAATACTTACCTAAAGTCGCCGAGTATCACAAGCAGGAGATTATGGAATTGGTAAAACAGTCTGGTTGTTTGTCAGTGGTCACTGACGAGTCGACTGATGCCCAAGATCAGTATGGGTTACACAATGTATTTGTTTTGCAAGACCTAAATGGTGAACGTGCACCTGACGTACTAGAACTGAAAGCTATCCTTGCAGATACACTTTACCTACAGGCTGTTAATTACAACACCGTTTCACAAGCTATTGTAAAGTGCTTGAATAACTTTGGCATTGCTTTTGATGATATCATTGCATTTATCTCTATTTAAATTTAAAAAAAAAAAATAATAATCTGTACACATAATTTATAAAATAGTTCAGTGCACATTCCGCGAAATACAATACTTTACCCGTGACACTGCTGTGAATTTTAAAGAAAACTTCCGCGATTTTCACAGGACCTTAATCATAACATACCATATCTTTCTTGTGGTGTTCTTGTGGAACTTGTCTTTTTATGTTGTTATTTTCTGGGTTTATGTATTAGTAATAAAAGAGGAATGAAAATGTGTCTGTAAATCTGTATATTTTATACAGTAAGTAGTATCATCGATAGTCTCTACATTTTATTGTTGCTGTGACCTAGAATGTGGGATGCTGTTCAGGGCCAAGAATAAATAACTGCAGAATATCAGTATTAAAAACACAAACATGGAGGCCAGAGGTTATACATGTAATTATTTTGCACCCTTACAAAAAAAAACGTTTTAAAATACTTTTTAAATGGAGTGTGTTTTTGGTGCAAGACACCTAAATGACAATGGAGCCAGTGATTTACAGAATGTTAACTATATTAAATAATGGATCTTTTGATTTAGAATGCTAGTGTTTTTCCTTTGTGGTCAACTTAATTTTATTTATTTAAGTGTACAGCATATTTAGTTGAGAACTGGTTAAGGTTATTTTTACTCTGCCTCTATTTTTGTGTGGTGTGTCTATTGTAGAAGATGCCATTTGTGCAGTTTGGGGAAAGAACTGTGTAAGATGAACTAGATTTTCGACAAATCAGTAACTGTGATCATTGATTTCTTATACGTTTTTTTTTAAATTGTTGTGTTTAAAATGATAACTGGTGTGTGTAATTTAAAATGATGGACAGGTGCTAGATCAGTTATACAACCTGGTCAGATGTTTTTTAATGACAGTACATATAGAGAATGCAGCGCATATACAGTTTTTTTGTTTATGGTGAAATATGTAAATTCATGAAAAGCCAACAAACTGAAAAAGGTTATTGTACCAGTCACAAAAAATGCATAAAACTTTTGAAGTAGATTTCACATTTTTTCCCAAGGCCTTTTGAAGAAAACGGCAGCATTAGCAAATTATGACAATACATAGTTATTATGAAAAATGCTATTTTCTGAGCACAGTCCCGTTCGTTGGCGCATGCGCAAAAACATCGCTCTAAAGAAGCGTATTGAATAAATAATTTAACAGTCCGGTAACACCGGTTTTCAGAAATATATCACAACATAAACTATTATCAAGACACAGCAATATAGTACAGTAAACAAACTACCAGCATATTTTTTTTTAACATGGTGAAAACCAGCAACATTTCGTACGCCTGCATTGACTCTCCATATAATTTTTATGACTAACTCTCTATATACCACAATGCTTTGCGCGCAGTGAGACGGAAGTCTCCATTGAAAATCAGCGGAGTAGAGTATCTTGTTAAGTAGAATATCTTTTGAAACGCCCTTCTAAATATTATTGGCTGAAACAGTTTTGAGTGAGGCTGGATTTTCGTTGATTAAAATATTAGTGTGTGCTCCCATTGGCTAGAAAGGTTGCAGTGTTTTCGGCGCAGTGCGAGATTGACAGTTGGAAGTTTGTCTGGTTGATTGGAAATTTGCAGGTCCGTTCAGCCTTTCGTATTAATGAATTGACAAATTAATTAATGAATTATTAGATGAATTTACAAATACGTTTCTGAATTACTGTATGAATTGACAAATTTATGGACCAATTGACCAATTCACAAATTGACAAACAAATTGACAAACAAATTCACAAATTGACGAACAAATTTTCTGTTAAACAAAGTGGAATTATTTGGAAAACAAGTGTAATTTAAAAAGATGTTCGAGGCAAACCTGTTTCATTTTGAGGTCACACATTGGACCTCAAAATGAAATGGCTGTAACGGAATGGCTGTAAAAGCAACTTTTACCCCCCAATAAATGTTGTTAATCACAAATTGTATGTAACAAGTGCAATTTGTTATGCTTTTAAGTTTTAATGTTCAATACATTTAAAGTTATTTAGCTATAGAAACTATAAAAGTAGTTAATTCAATGAAGGAACAATCTTAAAACAAGCTTATTTTATTTTGACCAGCTGTGCAGCTGCAATATTACATTCAAGCAATTTAATTATCACCATGCAATTGTACAATATGATATGTTACAGAAACAAACCAGTCAAGTCTATTCTCTTCAGTGAGCTCAGAGCTCTTATTCCCAAATACTCCATTTATTCTTGCTAGCCGAACCTGAAAGCTAGCTGAAGTCAGCCATGAAGATGTTATCAGGTAGTTTTCCCCATTTATACTAGTAGCCTTCTACAGTCGTAGTGGGTTAAATTGGCTGTGCCACGCATGCGCGGTTTGAATCCTGCTTTTGTTTTAACTCTGCAATAATCTGGACTTTGATCTACTTACCTTTGAATCTACAAGATTGTCTTTCAAGCAAAACAGCATTTTGGCTGCAAGTTTCAAACAACTGCTTCTTCTTTTTGAGGTTTTAAGACACAAAGGCCAGTGTCTGCCAAAGTCTTATAGCACAACATATATAATAAATACCCCATGGACTGCAAACAACATCCACAACTTATAACACCTGTGTGTATTGATTTTAGTTTACTTTAAGTGATCTAAAATGTATGGATATTCAACTTTTTACCAGTGTTCTGTATCCTTCATTCTAGTTTTGGCTTACAGTAGATCATAATTTGCCAACAATACTAACTATCCTAACAAACACTTCCAAAAGCTGAATTTCTGAAGTGTTTTAGAAATGATCACTAAGAATGTGTAACTGTAAATTATATCCGCTCTGCTACTATACATTTGCGAATGGAATACCTTACAAAATCAGTTTCAGGCAAGCACACTTCAGAAACTCAGCTTTAGAAGTGGTTGAAAACAGACTAGTTTGAAAGTAGTTTCTTCGCAGAAACAACAATAGAGAATAATGGGGATATTTGTGATACTTGTGTGTTCTCCATCAATTAAATATTATGAAAAAGAAAAAAAATCAATGTTAGGTCAATTTTATCTCTTGCAATAACACTGGGCAAGTATAAACATGGTATAATTTGGGGCTACTAAGCTTCTGCTCCAGTACATGTTTTTTTTTTTGTTTTCTAAAAGGAATGTTTATATTCCTAATTGACAATAAGGATTATAAGGCCATGTTGAGTCACATCTAGCGGATTGAAAGAGACATGTGATGAGTCTGGTTTTAGGCTAATTTCAGAGGAGAAGGCCTGTGTGAATATGTATATGTTGTACCGTAAAGTGTTTATTAAATGTAGCCTTATTCCTTGTCTGTAAAAAATAAAATAAAAAAATAAAAAATAAATACATACAATAAAATAAAACCTGCAGCTGAGCAAACTTTTTTCTAGCAGGTCTATGGAAATGCAGGACTTGGCCAGTCCTCATAACCGAGTAGGCAGCAGTGATACTCCTGGCTCCAAACTGGATAAGTCTAATCTCAGCAGTTCTTCAGTTACATCAAATGGAACAGGAGGTAAGTAAGGCATTGCTGTTTTTTACACACTTAATATAACTGCTCTTTTTAATTTATTAATTTATTTTTATTTTACTACCTTGAGTGTTGATAGTGAACCAGAAAACATGAGTGTTATGCTAAAACATCTTTGAAAAATAAATCTTCATGCATTTTCTTTATTTAATAAACAATCTGGGACATGTTGCCAGACCTTGTACCTTCTGATTAGATTGATTTCATTATGTTACATCTCCAAGTAGTGACAGTAGTACACAGGAAATAAATAAATCTTAACAGTCTGCCATTGGGGATTAGTCAGGGTCAGGTCCTATCAGACAAACAGTCTTGTGTATTGGCAGACTCACACCCAAGTCTTTGAAGAAGCATTGGCACTATACTACGTCAACAGTTTGTTGGAAAAAAGATTAACACTGGTTTTCTGAAAACATTATATTTAACATTCTGTGTTTTTTTTTTTAAAACCCCATCCACTCACAGTGTCAACTTTTGACTGTATGCCCAGGCCTAACTGGAAACTATTTCTATTAAAACAATAGCAAGGCATCTAACATTGCTTTAAGATATTTCAACATCAGAAAAGCATTCTTTTTTCTGCTTTTCTTGTTTAATCTAAACATCAGTAAGTACACATTTTTATTTCACACTTTTTTTTTGGTAGACAAGTGGCTATTTAATGTGGAATTAATATTTCAGCATTATAATCTAGCTACTCTATTTTATCTGTAAGAAAATGTCCATGATGGCTCGAACTCTTAGATGGTCCTTGCAAATGTTTTTCATAAGTCTACATACTGACCGTATTAAAGTAAGTAGGGGTCTATTTTAATGATCTAAAAAGTGATTTACATATTGTTTAATTAATTAAAATAGACACAAAATATGTAATCACTCAAATCTTATAGTTATTGCTGTTAAGATCGTTGATGTGTGTTTCTGATATAAAAGCCATTGACAATCAAGGATGAAACCTGACAACTGTAATACACATTAAATAACTATATAGTCACAAACGGGAAATGGTTTTAACAGGGCTGTGCAATAGCAGACAGAGACAGTGCCAAGGTAACTGCTCAACATTATTTTAACAAAACATCATTAAAACTATCACCAAATTATTTTTTTGTTTGTTTTCAGGCTTAGTTTACCAATTTAAAATACAATTTGGTCCATTCCCATGTGCCTGTATGTGAGTTGTCATTTATTTTTATTGACTATGGGTGGAAAAGCCGACAATGGATAACTCCAAGTGACTGGTCCCTATTCTCTTAGCAGTAGCTTTGGCCAAGCATTACTACATATGATAAAACTCTGTAATGGGTGATGGTGATAAACAGTAACATGGAAATGAGGCTGCAAAATACAATGGAAATGTAAGTGATTGACTTTTTTTTTTGGTGTTAAGTCATGAAATTTCATTGACTTCTTACATTTTATGTTTTCTAAAGTGATCATTTACATTTTCCTGACTTTGATGATCATTTTTATGTAGTAATAGAAATGGGAGGAACATTCTCTTGAAAAAGGACTGTTTTATATTTTAGAATGTCTCAGGCAAACAGCTCCTTGGCTAGGCAACATTAAAATGTTTTTTGGGGTTTTTTTGGAGTGTGAAACACACATCAAAATGATTTCCAGTACATGAGAGTAGATGTTAAAACTTCATGCTAATTTGAACTCGGCTCTCGCCAAGATAAGCACCAAATAAGACGTAGCTTTACAGTAAACTAATGTGATCCATCTGCATCTCCATCCATTTGCGTTTCTTTCCATCGGATGATGTAGATATCCTTCTGCCTGGTGTTGATGGCTGAACTGTAATGCTGGCTCCAGGGATCCGCTTATTTTGCCTCCCAGCCATCAGCACACACAACGGCTGCGATTCTGGCTACGGGATCAACCACAGTGTAGTCTCCCCAGTGCATCAGCATGACAACCATCTGGATTGAGCCAAGTAGGGTACATCTCTGGGGTCTTCAAGTGGGCATCTTCTGTCCTCTGTGTTTCGTCGACTAGCCCACGACACCTCAAGAGGGCTTGACAGTGATTCTGGCGTCCCAGCATCACCCCCTTCCGTCCCCCACTCAACTCATCCCAGCTTACTTGTCCGTACATCAGTGTTGCTTTCTTTCTATTGTGCTTGAGATCCCCAGCCAGAATATTTCCGTCTCAACCACAGCTCGTTGCTGTTCCTTTCTGCTGCTTCAGATAAGTTCTTCACTGTGAGACGCAACTCTTGGCCACTGAACCCGACATCTCTGAGAAACCAGGTTGTAGAGTGAGCCACAAATCCTTGACAACCCACCTCCACTGGGTAAACCCAGACTCTCTATCCTTGCTGTTCTGCTTCAGCAGCAAGTTGAGCATACCGAAGTTTCTTCCTCTCATACGCCTCATACACAGCATCCTCCCATGGCACTGTTAACTCTACCAGATGAACAAGACGTGCTGATCCAGACCACAAGACAATGTCTGGGCGAAGGTTACTGGTGGCAATCTCAGGTGGAAAAATAAGCCGTTGACCAAAATCTGCCAGCATTTTCCAGTCTCTAGCAGCTTCCAGTTGTCCTGGGCGAGGCTTGGTTTTAACACCTTTTCTTGGTGGTTGCTCTTCTGGATGGAGGAATATTGTCTTTTGTGTGTAATGCTTTGATGGAACTGGTGGCAACGTATTGGTCATGTTACACTTATCTTCCAATGCTAAGGACAAACATCGCAGCACCTGGTGGTAGTCGCATTCCAGAAGCCAAGCGCACTCCTCCCACTATCCATTTTGATGCCCTAATAATTACTTCCATTGCCATGGTAAAAGCCAATGGAGAAATGGTGCATCCTGCCATTATTCCAACTTCTAGGAATTGCCATGTAGTGCTGAATTCTGAAGTTGAAAAACTAAATTGCAAATCTCCAAAGTAGGCTTTCACTAAATTTGTTATTGTCATCCGTACACTGAAAAAATCAAATGCTGCCCAAAGAAGATCATGTGGCACTGAACCATATGCATTAGCCAAATCCAGGAATGTCACATGGAACTTCTTCCTCTCCTTTTTAGCTGATTGAATTTGTTGCCAGATTACGCTGATGTGTTCTATGCATCCTGGGAAACCTGGAATGTCTCCTTTTTGTACTGAAGTCTCAATGAAGCAGTTCTTTAAAGGTAGGTTGACAATCTCTGAGCAATAATGCTGAAGAATATTTTGCCTTCTACGTTTAATAGGGAAATAGGGCAAAACTGACTGATGCTTGTAGAATCTTTTTCTTTTGGTATAAAGACTCCACCTGCTCAGCGCCATGCTCTTGGTACAACCTGTTTTTCCCATGACACTTTCATCAATTTCCACAGGATTCGTAGAACTCCAGAAGCACTCTTGTATACTCTGTATCGAACTCCATTAGGCCCTTTTTTCACAGCTTGCTCTACTTCTTTCCACATAGGTGCACAGTCCTCCATTTGGTATTCTGGTGGATTGATAGGTGGGATGTCTGAAGGAATCGACAAAGGCTCCTGCCTTTTTTTGGATCTGTATGTGTTTCCTACAGATATCTCTCCAGCTCAAACTTAGATGATTTTAGTGTGCCATTTTTCTAACTGGTGAATAACTTCTTTACAGATTTGAATGGATCTTTATAAAAGTTCTTGTTTTTGTAGGGTTTCCATAGGTGCTCAGCTCTGCGCAATGTTGCAAGCTCATCTTTTATGACCCTTTGTAACAGATTGAGTCCCTCCTGACTTTGTTCTGCTCTTCTCCATTGCTTCCTCAGCTGCCTCCTTTCTCTAACTAAGTGTTCAATTTCCTGCTGCCGTCTAGACTTTCCAGGAATAGTTTGTATTTTTCCTTCCTTTTTTCAACTCCAAACCTCTCGCTTCCATATGCGTAAATGATGTCCCCAAATGTATCCAGCTTCTTTTCAACTGTTCCACTTAACCTTTCCAACACAAAACAGAGATCCGTGTTTACTGTGTCCCACTCAGTTTTCTCACAGGCTCTTGGCCATTTCACTCCAGGCTTGTGCCCGTTGGAGTTCTTTTCTCTCTTACGGTGGTTCATCTGACCAGGTTCGTAAGGATCATTAGGTTCATCATTTGTTGTATCCACGCAAGTCCTCCTCACGTCTATGACAGGGGTGCTGATATCTTGCAAACTGTGGTTTGCTTCCTGTTGCTGGATTTCATTCGACTGACTTGACTGACTTTGTAAGAAGTACTGATCAGTGCAAGGCCCTTGTCCCTTCTCCCTCAAGCATTTCATTCTCCCTTGATGAATCTTCAAACCCCTGACCGTTGTCGCCTTGCTCCAGCCGCAGACACAAACCTGGAGTTCCATAACTTTGCTAACTACAGATCTTGAACTAGACTTTTGTGAAGTATTCTCATAACCGTTCCTAAGTCGTTAACTGGGTTATCCAACGTTGAGTCATCTTCCCCCCCCTTGGGCGGGTGTCTCCAGCATCCTGTTTACCTTTGAAAACACAGAGCTGGATACTGTCGACAAGGGTAGCTAACCCTTGCTAGCCCCAATGGGGTCTCTTTCCTCCTGTCAGCTGTCTCCATGCTGTCATGAGGTCTTTCCCTTGTTGCCAGCTGCTCAAGTATCCAGATCTTCATGATTTCCAGTACATGAGAGTAGATGTTAAAACTTCATGCTGATTTGAACTCGGCTCTCGCCAAGATAAGCGCCAACTAAGACGTAGCTTTACAGTAAACTAATGTGATCCATCTGCATCTCCATCCATTTGCGTTTCTTTCCATCGGATGATGTAGATATCCTTCTGCCTGGTGTTGATGGCTGAAGTGTAATGCTGGCTCCAGGGATAAGTTTATTTTGCCTCCCCAGCGCATCAGCACACACAACGGCTGCGATGCTGGCTCCGGGGATCAACCACAGTGCGGTCTCCCCAGCGCATCAGCATGGCAACCATCTGGATTGAGCTATCTCTGGGGACTTTAAGTGGGCACCTTCCATCCTCAGTGTTTCGTCAACTAGCCCACAACACCTCAAGAGGGCTTGACAGTGATTCTGGCATCCCAGCATCACCCCCCTCCGTCCCCCACTCAACTCAACCCAGCTTACTTACCCGTACATCAGAAAGCTATACATATTGCTAATATACATCAAATTCAGTCAGAATTGCCTCTACTATTTTGATAGAAAACATGTTCACCAACAGTTTATGGAGGAGCCTAAATATAATTGCATCACCATCACAGAGTTTGGTAAAAAATAATGCTGGTCTGTATTCTTTGTTCTGGCCCTATAGTTTGTAAATACATGTCTGGAATATAGACCTACATGTCTATATAGGTATTCTTTTTACAATTGGATAAGTCACACAATCGAAGCATGGAATAATGAAGTCAATAGGTCAAATACAGCCAAAGTTCTGAAACAGAGCATAAGCAGAGCAGTGATGTATCTGGAGACCACTGTTTATGACAAATACTGTAGTTTTAAAGTATAGTATTTGGTTAAAAGAAAATGTACGGTATTAATACGTTACAATGTTGTGGTGTTCATCCTGTCTGTGTAGTTGAGATGATATTGAGTTTAGCTAGCAACACAGTATATAAAGTTCAAACAAAACCAAGAAGTTGGATTGTAATAACAGTGCAACAAAACAACAAAAAAAGCCATGAATTGAACGAACTGTACACCCCGACATCCAAAATCAATAGGTGTCTTGAGCATCACACCCTGTAACCCCAAAAGAAAAGAAGATGGAGGAGAAGGGTAAAGTTGACCATAACATAATCTCGCCCATGGTAGGGGGTGCACATTTTTATTCATAGTTTTTCAGTAAGACTTTTCTTTATTGCCAACCATAAAGTGGCAATCTAAATTGGTTGCTAAATGTCTTACAGGATCAGCTTTACATCACTTCCAAGCCTGTTTCAAGTTGCAAATATAAACAGTATAGTAGAGTACCAATGCAACAAATCTGGCTTCACATTTCAATGATATGTGAATTATTGCCCCACAGTAAGAAATATTGTCAGTTAAAAATGTGCAGCATTGTAAGCATTAGTTATTTGGACTGACATTAAAACGAAAGTAGTTTAAATATTCAAGATGCTGTATCAATTAAGAAATGTTTGTATATTTGTTATTTATAAATGCAAACTGAATTGAATGATTGATAACACTTATAAAGAAAAAACAATCTAACAATTTTACTTCAGCTATTGCTTTTTTATGTTTACATCAGACCCTTTTAGGTTTAGGGGGGATTTTGTATTGGTAAACCATTTATCCAACATTAAATAACCATGTCCTTCCCCTCCTCAGGCGAGAACATGACAATTCTTAATACTGCAGATTGGTTGCTAGGTTGCAGCACCCCCTCCTCTGCAACAAGTATGACATATTATGATATAGTGCATGTGTGTGAAGTGTGAAAGACGGAAGTGTTTGCTTTTGCATTATAGAGTTTGTGGCTTGGAAAATCCCTTTTGTGCCATTCCATTTTTTAATAGACATTGATTGTGTTTATATCCGTAAAGGTAATGTTTAACTGTTAACCTGCATCCACACTGGACAGAGCGCCACGAGCGAAGTCGCCGAATGTTAGTACACACCAGGCACGATAACAATCCAAAAGACTGGAAATAAACACATGACCCCACCCATGCATTCCTATTGGACATACTAGAGATGGGCTGTCCCATTACAAAACAGGGCTTGTTTGGCTACCACTCTGACCTCTGGCAACTCTGTTGTAAAATAAAGGTTGGACTTGTAAAATCTATAGATCAGAGTTATTGTACATCCCTATATATTCAACAGTGTTACTGTTGTTATTGTTATTAGTAGTAATTGTACAGATGTAGTCGTAGTATTTTTTTTTTTTTTTGTGGTACCAGTCGTAGTAGTCGTAGTCTGATTTGAAGCCCGGTACATCTCCAGCTGTCAGCAGAGAGCTGGACAATAGTAGTATAATTGAACTGATATTTTCAACAAAATTATTTTATTGTTATACATTTATATGTACAACTTACTGCAATCTCAAATGTGTATCTTTACAAATTCCTTCACTGATCCTTTTGGTTATTTAAGTATTTTAAAGTGCAACATTATTATTATTATTATTATTATTATTATTATTATTATTATTATTATTACATTGTTGTTGTTAAGCACTACATACCATCATTATTATTATTATTATTATTATTATTATTATTATTATTATTAAAATCTGTGTTGTGTATGTCGCCACTTACCTTGTATTATTATTTACTTTTATTTAGCTTTTCCTTTTAAAACAGTCCAATGAACTTAACAGAAAATGCTTTATAAATATGGCTCATAATCTTCAAAACTGTATGAGCTTGGTAATGTTGGGATGTGTCACATAGAATACAAACGTATTGCTGGCTTTGTTTTACACTGTATAGAATAGTATTAATAATATTTTTGTTTGTTTGGTGAATCTCCACAAAGCTTCGCTTTATGCGTATGTAAAGACCTTCTTGTAACAGATTTGTGGCACAGAACAATTTAGTGAACAAAACATTATTTATCATAAAAACAAACAAACAAACCAAAAAAAAGTCATAGCTTACAATTAGGTCACATGTTCAAGTTGTGTGAATGTGGGACCTTTTTTGTGTCATTTTTTAAAAGCCAGCAAAAGTGCAGATTTTTCATTTAAATGCTGGATATGTAGACTGCATGTATGCTTTGTGTTTTGTTTTGTTTTTTGCTATTAATAAACCTATTTTTATGTAACTTGCATAATCTGAAAGAAAATATCTCGTTGCTGCTAAACGCACCACCTGCAAGCCACCCAGACATTGTCTTTCTTCTGGATCTCTTTGTAGTCGCTCAATTTGCAATCATATGATAATGGATACTGCTGCACCTCATAAATTAACTTTTCTGTTTTGAGGCGTGACTTGTTTTGAGGCGTGACGTGTTTTGAGACACATGTTTGACGTATGTCCAGTCGCGTGACGAAGAAAAAAATAGAAACAGGTTCTATTTTAGCGATGCAAAATTTTCTCAAAGCGACGTTGCTCATTGTGGATACACCCATTTGACTGCAGTGACTTCTAAATGAGTCGCTCGCGTCACTCACGTCCAGTGTGGATGCAGCTATACAGATAAATGAAACACTTTAAATACTCACAAGCAATATAGCTGTGGTGTTACTGCTGTGAAAGTGCTATCAATGGTAGTTCAACAATTAACAACTGAACAGTGCTCCTATCTACTGTGAACTGAAGTTTAACAGCATTACCAGTATCCTCAGAATGCAAAGTGATCTAAATGTGCTGTTAGTAGCTGTGGTGCAGCCAAACTGCATTCTTATTACAGCTGCTGTTAAACTACAGTTGCTTTCCATATGGTATATAAAGAACTATTTTGATTTCCTTGGTTTGTTCTGTGTGACATTCTGCACATCGTGAAATCTTCCTTGAAAAGTAAAATAGCAGTTGCCTTAACCAAAGCACTCACTTACACTAATACTGTTTTGGCAAAGTGGCAAAGATGACATTTTTATTGAGCATAAATCCCTGTCAGTCGTATAACGGTATAAAAAGGCATATTGATAGCAAGTTACAGTAAGTAGAGTAGAATTAATTACTTATGCTATACTTGCAGAAGCATGCACTGCTTATATTTTAAGATTCATCCAAAGACTGGGTATTAGGCCTGTGGTGTTCACAACTGAGTGTTTGTTGTGATTTGCAATCCAGAACCCTCTCCACAAAGATTTGACGAATTAGTTATTCAAAGACAGTTTTCTTTTATGAATTGAATAAAATGTGACGTTCATGAAACGGTTCTTGAATGATGTCATGAATGTCAAACTTTGTTTAGCCCAGACATATACACTTTAAATATCTAATAAATGCAAAACTTAGAATTCACAGCAGTGTATCTTTTTGTAAAGATTTAGTACATTTTTTTTTAAATCTAGTACCAGTCAAATGGGCAGCTGAGGGAATTTTGTATGGTTAAACGTCTTTGATTTTTTGACAAAATATCCTCCAATTTTCAATTGTGATTTTGAGTTTGTAGAGTAGTGTGAACAGTGTGAAGCTTTGGTTGTATATTCTGAAGCCAGCTTCTTGGTAGTAAAAGTCTTATATATGCCTATTCTTCTATATAGTGTCTCTTCTTGCAGTCAAAACAGAGCCAATGAACAGCAGTGAAGCTGCTACAACAACAGGAGATGGAACACTTGACACATACGCTGGGTCAGGTAAGACGTTAACTGCGTGTCTGACATAATTGCTGTGACCCAGTGCTTTGTTCCCTCATACTGCACTTTCACATAAACTGCTGAACTAAAGTATGTTTGACAGTCTTTGAAGAAGTCGGTCTGCTACAGGAAACTTGATGATAGTTTTAAAAAACATAGCATCCCTTTTAAAATTTACAGACCAACCTCTGAACAGTTCTGAACTTGAAAGGCTAAGAGCTAAAAATAAACATTTTTAAGATAAACGCAAAAGATGAACTCGTATGAAACTAAATCACATTTTGATTCACTTTGATTCGAGTGTTTGATTCACTTACCAATTATTAAATCACAAGTTTAACCACATAAAAGGCTAACTTTGGTAAAGTGTTGTACAACGTACGTTATAAGCTAATATTCTATAGCAACCAATTTGTACTTGGAACAGGGGGATTTCTAACCCAAAATGTCTAAGGTTTCTTACTCCTCCTTTGCAGTGGTATCCCCCTTCCATTGGTTCTTCACCTCTGGCCTCAGTTGACCGATGTCAGAGGTTTCTCTTTGTAACTTCTCAATATACTGAACTGGAGTTGGAGCTAGGTCTAGCACCACCTCCGATTTTATCCACTCGGAAGATCTCCTCATAAACTTCATGTACCCTGTAGTTATCACTTATATTTAGGGGTCTACTTAAATCGCGGTAAATTTACATATTTTTTGCGGGTAGGTTATGGAATAAAATTAGGATATCGCTGACATTTTGCGGACCTGTTTAAACATTAATAAACCTAAGTAGACAATATTTCAGAGCACTATAAAAGCCTAAAAATAGTGGTACTTGCTTCCTTACTAAAATAGAGTGCTGTCATTTGTTAAAGGCAAGCATGCAACTTCCCCCAGCAGTTGCTGCCAACATTCTCTGTCTGGTGTGGACTTGCACATACACTGAGACTGCACGTTCTGCATCCACTGAATTGGTTGGAAGTGTAAGGCAAAGCTTTGCCAAGTTATACAGATGTGGAAATCAATTAGAAACAGTGCCAAAACTCAGTTACCCAAGGGCATCTGGCATACTTTAATAAAGGCAATGTATGCAGCACGTTCGAGGTAATGTTATTTGCCCCATCCAATAATTTATTTTATTAGTACCGAGTCAAAACAAAGAAAACTTGCCTATTCGGGTCTAAAATTCTAATTGTGTTTAAAAGGTAAGCAGCAGGTTGTTTGAAGCGAGGTGGCTGTGCTAGATTGTACCTGTAGTACTGATTTAACTTGGCTACAACTGACAGGAATACTTTTTGTCTGCGCTGACTTTCCAGTTTATTTTCTGAAAGCTGTTTATTTTACGTTCCTTTCAGCAGCCTCTGTAGTAACCTTTCGTTTAATGTGTAATTTTGAAGCTAAATAGCGATCGATCGTATTTTCTCCAAAGACACATTACAAGATGTACAAAACAATTACCGCCATCTGCATGTACAGTTTCTTTGGTAAACATCTTGACACGATCATCAGCCGAAATATACTTTGCTTTTTTGCTTTGTCGTCCATTTCTGGTATTTTATCTCCAATGCTGAAAACTAGATTTTAGCAACCTAAATCAAAACAGTACAGCACTGACTTTGTCCCACCCCCTACTGTACAGTACAGGTCACAGAAAAGCCAGTACAGATGCACTGATAGGGTGATTAAAACATCGTTGTCATTTGAACAGTAAACAAGAACGTTCTTGTTTGTCTAAGTACTTTTTTTTTTTTTTTGCCTAAGTGCAATGCACACAGGACAACGAAGGAATAAAAAAAAGCCTATCTACAGAACGAAGATACGTAGTTTGCATTGCTTGCATTGTGCAGTAGTTCATTTAAACAAGGTTTCTTTTTTTTCTCTCCGTACTTGTCCGGTATGCATTGGCCCCTAAAAGGCGAATTTCGCGGTGACCCCTCAATTTCCCGATTTCCGCGAAATCGCGATTTAGTTAGACCCCCTACTTAAATGATATAATTAGCTGAAGCTACTGACTTTCATTAAGATTCCAAATCTGTATATCCACTGACAGCATAAGAAAGTATCCTGTCACTGAATGAATCATTCTGTTAAAGTCAAGCTCAGAGCAAAAGCGGCACTTAACTCACATTAAAAAATGTAAGACCCAAACTAGATGATGCATGTAGTGTACTTGAGGCAGGTAACTTAAAATAGATGCATATACATTTTATTCTGCAGTTCATTGCATCTTGGAGTAAGTGGTTATACTAAAAGTGGAACAATAAACTAAAGTATCCATGTTCCTGGTACATCATCTTACCATAGTGTAAAATGTTTTCCCTTTTTATTAGGTAAATATAAGCAGAGGACCTCTCTCCATGCTTAGTATTGAGTGGAGAAAAAAAAATGTCATCATGCTGACTCGCATTTAGTATTTTGTACTGTAACATATTTAAACTATAAAAGGGGGGGACAGTCTTACAGATTTTACTATCACAGTGGTACATCCACATGGAGAAAGCCATTACAAAACAAATCTTTTGTAAAAGATCCCTCCTCTCTCTATAATGCAGCTGATAGCGATTACTGTTAGACAAGTGGAAGAAAAAGCACTGACAAACACAGAAGTGCACTTTACTTGGCTGCTGCTGTGGAAAAAAAAAAACATTCAATAAAACCTGGCAAATAGAAGCAAGACAATAAGAAAAAAAAATATATATATATATATATATATATATATATATATATATATATATATATATATATATATATATATATATATATATATATTTTTTTTTTTTTAAGACAACTACGGATGTCTTTCCAAGCATGGAAGTCTTTTTTCTTTTTATCATGGATGGATAACTCTGTCCCTTCCAGAACAGATCCTTTTTTTCAGCCATATTTAACTGAACCAATTAAACCTAATTATCAGTTAATGATCTCATTATACCTGGTATGTTAACCCTAATGTAGCATGGCCCTGCAGGACCAGCGTTGTCTATCCCGTCTTTATATTAGATGTACTGATCATATTCTGTACAGCAAAATGGCCACGTGACTTTAATGTTAATGAATTGGAAGCTGCCTATTAGTTGTTTAACAAAATGGGTCAATCACTTCACACAGCCAAAGAAGTTGTCTTCTAAATACTTATTTTCTTGGCAATGGTATTTTCTTGCTTAGGACAGTGACCAAAGTAAGCAAAACCAGCTTTTAGCACATAATCTCCACTTTACTTTGGCTGTGCCTATAAGATGCTTCAATAGAACTTGGAAGTCTGGCTTTTCTACAGTTGTATGGTGCATAATGAGCTATAATGAAAAAAAAAGTTTCCACAGAGGAAGAGAGTCTTTAGTTCACCTGGTGTAACCAAGGCTCGTTTCTTTAAGACAGAAATATAGCTGCTGACAGATTGTCCTACTTAAATGCAAAGTATGAAGGCATGCACAATAATCCAAATGCTATAGGAATGTATTAATAACAGATGAGCATTTAGTTTGCCGGGATCTAGTACACCAAACAAGAGATATGAATTTGCTATAACCATCTGATTATAAACAGCTTTGAAATGATGAATTAATATGACGCTTTTTATTTGCAATCAACAGTTTTCTTATAGATCACTTGGATGAAAACAAACTGCTGTGCTAGGCAGAACATTTTGTTTGAAAGGGTTGCATCTCCTTGCTTCAATTCAGTTTCAGTCACAAGTCAACATATCTGATGGACTTTTATAGAGGGCTGCTACAAAGCACTTGGTTGGCAGGTGTTACTGTTTCCAAGACTGCACAAATGATTGATGCTTCATGAGAAACAGCCTCAGAAGTGATGACTCTATTGGCTGTTCATGATAATAGACTTCGCTGTAGATTTACACCCAACACTTTCTTGAAGGAATGGAGGCAGTAATAATAAATGACCGCATGCAGAACAGTTCAAGCTCTACAACCTATGTGTGTGGATCTAATGTTTTTATACTACCCAAGAAGCAGCCACTGTCACTGCTTCGGTACGTTAGTTTTTTAATATGATTATTTTTGCCTGGTAAGAAAATTTTTTCAGTCACAGTTATGCAACATCTAAAAAGATTGTGCAGAAGGTATTTGGCATCTTGACTAACATCTTATTAGGTTTGAGCAAGATTCTCAAAATTCATTACTCTAAATCGCAACAGCATTTTTTTCATAAAGGAAAAACATATCCAATAAAATAAATAACTCAGGCATTAAAATGTAGGGGGTGGTAAGCAGAATGAATTTGTTTTAGAATTGTGATGTAAAAAGCTTTGAGAATTGCACCCTGAATCTCTTAATCACATTTACATTACACTAATGCATCCTTTGCATGGTTTGGTTAATAAAGCAATTATAACAGCATGTTATGATTTTAAAAAAATAAAAATAATAATACTTGAACGTTTACATAAGTAAGTTCTGAGCTATATTTTTCAAATATCATTTAAATGTAATAATTTGCAGTTCATATCATCGTACTTGACATATTTAATGCTGAGCACTACAATGCACAGGTTTCATTTAATATTGAGTATAGTACATACAGTACAGTATTACGTTTGTGAATGAAACCAGTAGGGGAGCAATTACTAGCTGTTGGGAGCACTGTGCCGTTTAAAAAAAAAAAAAAAAAAATTGAAAATCACATTACTCATAATTGTTTTATACCTCTACTTATATATCAATTGTAAAATTCGCTAAAAAATAAGTTGGCTTCCAACAGGATAATGAATAACGGAGGTATAGTGGCTTTGAAGTACAAGTATGATTGATTAGGAGTGCAATTCCTGTGCTACATAATGTAGTACTTTAATCTTTCAAACAGTGAATGAATAGCAGATGGGCTAATAAAGACACTGTATCCTTGCCCAGTCTGGATCTGCTCTGATGAGATTGGTTCAACACTTTCAAGTCTGTAGAATTTGTGTATGCAGCACATCTGTCTTAGTCAAGGCAGATGGTTGAAAGAAAAATAAACTATTTAGCCTTTTGGATTTCTTCCAATTAAGGCAGGGCTTATTAAATCCTAATGTAATATAAAATATTGCTTGCAAATTCAGCGATCTTTCTAGGCAGGTAGATTTTTTTTTTATTATTTTCTTGTGAAATATGATTGTGAGTTTTCAAAAGCATCAAGTGCAACCAGGAAGTGTAATATCATAAATATAAATACAAAGCTTCATATCATGTTATGGTGATTCTTTTTTTTAACCACTTTAAAAAAAAATGATGAACATTTGCAAGCTCTTGAAAGCAGTCTTCAGTCAGTTTGCAACTGTATCTCCATATGATGTGGTTTCAGTTTTAACATTATAACCACTTTTGCAGCTATTTTTCACTAATTTGGTTAAGATTTAATTGATTTTTAAATATATTTTCATAATTGTGTTGTTTTTTTCAGTAATAACAAGTAGTGGGTACAGTCCAAGGTCAGCACATCAATATTCTCCACCAATATACCCTTCCAAGTAAGTTTTAAAATGATATTGATCTCTTGAAACAGTATCAAATCATAACAGCTGTTGTAATGTTTGCATTATAATTTACTGTACTGGGAAAAGTTTATTCCATACCACAATTTTGTTTTTCTGGTCTTTATTGCTTCACCATCAGTCAAGCATTTTTTGTGAAAAAAACCCCACCAAACAAATCTATAAGCAGTGGTAGCCTAACAGATTTCAGATTTCTTTAAAACGTTTTCAGTCTGATGTTACCACATGGCTTCTTGCTCCTGCAGGCCATATCCACACATTTTGTCAACACCAGCAGCTCAATCAATGACAGCCTATGCGGGGCAGACCCAGTATTCTGGAATGCAGCAACCAACAGTGTACACAGCTTACTCTCAATCAGGACAGCCCTATGGTTTATCCACTTACGGTAAGGTTTTTAAAAAAGTACAGAAAATACAAATGATATGTAAAAACTATATATACAGTACTGTGCAAAAGTTTTAGGCAGGTGTGAAAAAATGCTGTAAAGTAAGAATGCTTTCAAAAATAGACATGTTAATAGATTATATTTATCAATTAACTAAATGCAAAGTGAGTGAACAGAAGAAAAATCTAAATCAAATCCATATTTGGTGTGACCACCCTTTGCCTTCAAAACAGCATCAAGCATCAATTCTTCTAGGTACACTTGCACACAGTTTTTGAAGAAACTTCGGCAGGCATGCGTTGGCCCAAACATCTTGGAGAACTAACCACAGTTCTTCTGTGGATTTAGGCAGCCTCAGTTGCTTCTCTCTCTTCATGTAATCCCAGACAGACTCGATGATGTTGAGATCAGGGGCTCTGTGGGGCCATACCATCACTTCCAGGACTCCTTGTTCTTCTTTACGCTGAAGATAGTTCTTAATGACTTTTGCTGTATGTTTGGGGTCGTTGTCATGCTGCAGAATAAATTTGGGGCCAGTCAGATGCCTCCCCTGATGGTATTGCATGATGGATAAGTATCTGCCTGTACTTCTCAGCATTGAGGAGACCATTAATTCTGACCAAATCCCCAACTCCATTTGCAGAAATGCAGCCCCAAACTTGCAAGGAACCTCCACCATGCTTTACTGTTGCCTGCAGACACTCATTCGTATGCGCTGTCCAGCCCTTGGCCGAACAAACTGCCTTCTGCTACAGCCAAATATTTCAAATTTTGACTCATCAGTCCAGAGCACCTGCTGCCATTTTTCTGCACCCCAGTTCCTGTGTTTTCGTGCATAGTTGAGTCGCTTGGCCTTGTTTCCACGTCGGAGGTATGGCTTTTGGCCATAAGTCTTCCATGAAGGCCACTTCTGACCAGACTTCTCCGGACAGTAGATGGGTGTACCAGGGTCCCACTGTTTTCTGCCAGTTCTGAGCTGATGGCACTGCTGGACATCTTCCGATTGTGAAGGGAAGTAAGCATGATGTGACTTTCATCTGCTGCACTAAGTTTCCATGGCCGACCACTGCGTCTCTGGTCCTCAACGTTGCCCGTTTCTTTGTGCTTCTTCAAAGAGCTTGGACAGCACATCTGGAAACCCCTGTCTGCCTTGAAATTTCTACCTGGGAGAGACCTTGCTGATGCAGTATAACTACCTTGTGTCTTGTTGCTGTGCTCAGTCTTGCCATGGTTTATGACTTTTGACAGTAAACTGTCTTCAGCAACCTCACCTTGTTAGCTGAGTTTGGCTGTTCCTCACCCAGTTTTATTCCTCCTACACAGCTGTTTCTGTTTCAGTTAATGATTGTGTTTCAACCTACATATTGAATTGATGATCATTAGCACCTGTTTGGTATAATTGTTTAATCATACACCTGACTATATGCCTACAAAATCCTGACTTTGTGCAAGTGTACCTAGAAGAATTGATGCTGTTTTGAAGGCAAGGGTGGTCACACCAAATATGGATTTGATGTAGATTTTTCTTCTGTTCACTCACTTTGCATTTAGTTAATTGATGAATATAATCTATTAACATGTCTATTTTTTGAAAGCATTCTTACTTTACAGCATTTTTCACACCTGCCTAAAACTTTTGCACAGTACTGTGTGTATATATATATATATATATATATATATATATATATATATATATATATATATATATATATATATTGTAAAGGATAGGGAAGGGTCAGGCAGAATACCTGGCCCTAAAACCCTAAAATGTTAATTATCACCTGCACCTGGCTGTTATTGTAAATTAGAGCCAGGTGTAGAGTCTTTAAGGAGAGCAGTTAGTCTCATCTGGGCTGGTGTGTGAAGAGCCTGTGTGTGTTATCAGTCGTATCAACGAAAATGGTTCTGTGTGTTCTTTTTCTGTGTGTGTAGAACTGTGTGTTTCTCAGTCGGTAAACAGCTTAGCTGTCCGGTTTATTAGAGTAGGTTCCTGAAAAATGTTTAGTTAGCACTTCGAAGGAGCTAGCTGTTTATTTTGTTTTATTTATTTTTGTCATTGTTAATAAAAACACTGTGTAATGCATGGTATTAAAAAAACAAAAGTTCTGTGTGTGTTGAGTTTTTGTGCTGAAAAGAACCTGAGGGATTGTCGCTCGGTTACTATATAAATATTTATTATTATTACCATGTGATGCTGTAACTGTAAGGAATCAGTTGAAAATCATTTTCTTACACAGATATGGGTGTAATGTTGCCTGGCATCAAGACAGAAAGTGGGCTTTCTCAAACACAGTCCCCTTTACAGACAGGATGTCTTAGTTACAGCCCAGGGTTCACCACTCCTCAACCAGGACAAACACCCTATTCCTACCAGATGCCAGGTTGGTAACACTCTACCCTTTTGAACTTTCTTAACATAACGACTCCCCTCAGCACATTAGACCAGTATGCCCGTATGTAATTGTTTTTCCATTAGAACAATTGAATTAGTTATTTTAACTTTGTCTTTTTGCATTGCTGTTTAGTAATGAAAGTGTTAAAGTCTGAATTCTTAATTTGAAATATCAGTTGAAGCCATCAGTGGTAGTACTTAGAGAGTCCCACATTTTTGCAAAGCAAGAAAACACTTTTGAAGTTCATGACGGTTTGTGATTATAATAGTATTTAGCAGTTCGTGCTCTGGCTAGTAGAAACAGTAAACAGTAAACAAGAAACTAGTAAAATTATTTGACATTAGCATTTAAGCATTTAAAACCTGTAGTCTGTACAAGTGGTTAACTAGTATCTCTAATAATTATTTCAAAACAACATGTCCTGTCCTTCACATCCAATTCTACAGAGTTTAAAAAATGTTGTCTTTTTGTTTTATAGGTTCCAGTTTTACGCCATCTTCAGGCATTTATGCAAGCAACAATTCTGTGTCTAATTCAACTAACTTCAGTAGTTCTCAACAGGTACTTTAGTTTTTGTTGTTCTCAAATATCAATACCATATACCATATCAATAAGGAGTTTATTTTTCTTTTTTCTGTTGATGCATGAGTTTATGCACAAAAGACTGAAGCTTTTAAGCCACAGTCGTAATGTTTTGCTACAAACAAGAAAAGAGCCAGAGGCTATTAAAAATGGCTAGAGAGTATTTTTTTCTTAGTTTAGAAAGATCTCTGTCTTTGAAATGTCCATATGTTATCAGCCCTAAATCTTACCCTGCATTTAGGAAGATGGAGTAAACCTTAAGGTTGTATGTTATTGTAAAATGTGAAAGATGGGCTAAATTTGTCTACAATGGATTTACCCTATGCTTATTGCAATGCTAAGTTTGCACGACAATATTAGTGTATTAGGCAGCCTGAAATAATACTAATGTAAAAATATGTTTTTTTTGTTTAATTCAACCTATAGTTTGAACAGTCAGTACTGCCACTGAGCTGAAATAAAGGTTGTTGCAGATATAACCACATTAGATATATTGTATTGTTCTTGTTCAGCTAGTTCAAAGTTTTATAGGCTGTCACTTGAATGATCATTATTTTATTTGTATTATTATTGCTGATTAAACCATTCTTGAAAGAATGCAGATTTTATGTCCTGTATTCTCTGGTAGTATTCTGGATTTGAAATAAATCAGTTGACCAGTATAACACTAATGTTACCCACATTTCTATAAAATCTAAAATATGCTGTGTAATACTACTTTTACTCAAAAGAATGATTACTACTGTTTCAGGAGTACCCTTCATACACAGCTTTTGGCCAGAACCAATATGCCCAGTACTATTCAGCTTCAACCTATGGAGCATATATGACTTCAAACAGCACAGCTGATGGCACATCTTCATCTTCAACATATCAACTACAGGAACCTCCTTCTGGACTGATTGGTCAGGCGACAGAACTTCATGCAGGTAAACAGCTGCCTTCGATTACTGGGGGTTCTGCATAAAATTAGACAGTATTTCCCGGTAGTACACTGCAATGTTTTTGGATTCCTAAAACTGTCAGGATAAATATAGTCCACACGTGTTGTTACAACTGTTCAAATAACATACCTGTAGTGTTTCTTTTCATTATAACATCCTGACAACTTTTTACACTTATAACATTGAAGTCTGTTTCAAAGCTCTTTTCAAAATGCCCTCTCTACTGCACTGGGGTTTGAGATCTGTTCTCTAAATCTGCAGGAAAAGCGATAAAAACAAATAAGCATAACAAGTGCTCTGGCTTTTCTGTTCCGTACCACATCGTGGCTGTTATTGCTGTGTTACTTGTTTGACAATGTGGGCACTAATCCTTATACTGTCAGTGCACTGGAGCGGACGTTTTGAAAAAAGGCTTTGAAACAGACGTTTATAACTGTAAAAAGTTGTCAAGATGTTAACAATGAAAAGAAAAATTACAGGTATGTTATTGAAACAGTTGTAGCAACACGCGGGGATGTGTAAGACTAAAATTTTCGGAACCTCGCTACTTACTCTTTAAGTGTAAGGTCATTAAGAAGCTCTGTATTGAATCCACATTTAGTCCTTTTAGAACCAGCATAGACTTGTAGAGAAATGACTGTTAGGAGTTGCTTAATGTTAAAAGCTTTGTGCTCTGGAGTGATGAATCTCTTAAACTTTCTTTTGAACTAGCATCCCATTCACAGAAGGGTCATATTACAGTACATAAAGCTATGGCCAAAAGTTTTGCATCACCCTATAGAATAAATTTTGCTTCATAAAGTCGAACGAAACCTGTTGAATAATGTTATGCTAACATACTGAAATACATACCGCTTTGTAGTTTCCCTTATACTTAAATAAAAACTGACAAGTTGAAAAATTTGGCATTTCGAAATCTAACATGAAATACTGTAATATTATTATGTCTTCCGGTAGACTCTTGCGATGTCATTTTGTAGTTTCTTTGATTAAATGATGTTAATCTAAATTCAGTCAGGTAACTCATGTGATAGATAAAATATTTATTACAGATTAGACACAATAACACATTTATGCATATTATACAATCTTCATCAGTGCAGTTGGGTAATGGCCCTCTGCCCTCTGGTTTTAGAGCTTATTTATGAATGACAAACCTACACAATTCAGGAAAGCCACAGCCAGAGATTGTCCCCCTCACCCGTCTTCTGATATCATTTATTTATGTTTGAATTTAGGACATGTGACTGGAGGTATTTCAGGTCCAGTATCAAAGGTTTGAACAAGAACTGGAACATTCTTGGATGTAATGGTCCTTATTTTTTCTAGTTTTCCTTGGCTAGCTTTCAGATTTCTGATTAAGGAAGCTTATCATTTTTTCCCAATCACAGACACTTTCTTGCTTTTTCCACTATTGAGTTAGAACATTTTTCCTGATTGAGACATAACAATAAGTGATC
Organism: Acipenser oxyrinchus oxyrinchus; assembly: GCA_030684275.1. Taxonomy (NCBI): domain Eukaryota; kingdom Metazoa; phylum Chordata; class Actinopteri; order Acipenseriformes; family Acipenseridae; genus Acipenser; species Acipenser oxyrinchus. The sequence continues at coordinate 62,742,856 of CM060252.1, forward strand.
TAAAACACACCCCGTCTGTTTCCAGTTACTTGTCCATGCAGCATTCACTTTTACTTACCGAAGGATTGGGACTCTGATCAATAGATCTTTTTTTTTATGAAATGCACACAAAGAATAAAATGAATTACTAAAATTATTTAATATAGTATGACAGTTAACCCTATCTGTTCACAGAATATCTGTATTTATTTCTACGTCTTGTAGTGATTGTTAGAGTCGAAGGATACAAGCAATGGCAGGAGTTCTATTAATGATAATCTATGTACTGGATTGGTTCCCACAAGTGCTTTTGAATATTTGTACAATTTGGAAATCCCCTAGTCTGCAATGTTTGTAAATGTAAACCTACAGTATTTAAGCCATGTAAGAGTTTTCAGCAGCAATCATGGGGAAGCAGAAGGTTCTCAGTGACTTTACAAGGAACACGATAGTAGGTGTCTCTGCAACTGTCTCGGCCCTCAACCCAGTGGCTGCAATAAGCAATGTGTCCATCAAGACAATGTTTACAGAAAACTACGACCAGAAAGCACTCCAGTCGTAAGCGTGTCATAATTGATTGAGCCAACAGTTGTGTATAACAAGCAACAAGCATGCAACAGAGGCTCGAATCACAGAAACCTTTGTCACTGGACAAGAAATACCTGTTTCCACTGAAACAATGTGCCAGGAGCTTCGTGGGCCTAGCCCCTTTTAGGGCCATCCTCCAATTTTTTGGCCAGTCAGTGTATTTTTGATTTATAGAAAAACAGTCAATGTGACTAATATAAGAAGAATGAAGAAATGTCTTAGTCATTGAAGACACTGAAACAATGAACTATTTGTCTACCACACTAAGAATTGTCTTTATTTGTCTAAAATGTTATGATTGAGTGTTTAGATTATGGCTGAATGTGATTCATAACTCCAATAACTAGTGCTTAATCACTGTACATACTGTACCGTCAGAACAAATATTTCCTAATAAATGCTTCCCTGTGTTAATAGTTTCTTTGAACACATTACACTGCTGTCTTTTATAATTGTCAGTTGCTACCTCATTAACATTAACCCTTATTCCCAAACATTTTGCACATTTATAAAAGACATTGCACATGAACAAACACCTTGCAAATCTGTAAAATATGTTGACTTTAGAAGTAATTCACAGGGTCTCCGCTGGGGCTGTAAGGATAGAGCAGAGGAAGCAGAAAAAAGCTGTTAGTAAGACAGTATCGAGTGGAGGACGCTCGGCCAAGGATAGAGGGACGAACCCGGAGCTCGGAATTAGATTAGAAAAGAGATACCGACCGATGAGCTCTCCTATTGCCGAGGACAGAGCTTGGTCGAAGGTCACATCTCTGAGGATCTGAAAACATATAAAAGGGCTCTGCTCGGCAGAGGCACCAATCGGGGCGATAGGAATTGTCCAACAGCTTACAACTGAAAGGCGCGATAGTAAAGGGTTCCATGACTGGTCTGGTGCTGCCCCTCGCAAGAGGTGAGGCACAGGCCTCCGAAGCCGGAAGCGGGAAGGCATCCCGCAGGGAACCTGTACTTGGACTTGGGTACTGAGAGAGTAAAGCGGGCCACATCCCGAGTGAAGGAAGGACAGCGCCTCACGTGGTGAGGTAGAATAGGCGCTTGACATAGTGTGGCCGGGGGTCCCCTCTGACTCACTCGGTGAGAACCCCCCTAGTGCGAGGGGCAGCAGGTCTGGTTGCTGGGCAGAGGTCTGCATTAGAAGTAGACAGTACTGAGTTTCCATCAGAGAAATGAATGAGATATTCTTGAGGAGAATCCGGCAGGGAGCTTTCCTGATCTGAACTGGCGTTGGTTAAATTTTGCACAGAGAAAGGGTCATGGCCTATGTAAGAAAGCAAAACACTAGAGAGAGACAGAGTGTGCGATTGGGAAGTTAATGATGATAGGCATTAATTAATAAAGCATCCCAGCTCCCACCCCCAACTTTACCAAGAAAATAAGCTGTTCCTTAAGATCTATGCAGCACATGCATTATTTTTCTCCAACTTCCTAGCATTGCAGTAGCAGTGACACTTTTTTTGTAGATGTGATTGATTTTGATGGACAATCCTGTAATCCACAGGAATAAATATGTACCTCTGTAAAAAAAAAAAAATTATTTCTACATGTGGATAGAAGCTTAATCACCCCCTTCTGATCAATGTTATTATTATCATCTTAAAGTTCAGGGGGTGGGTGGGTATTTAATGTCAGTGTTTTGTTAAAGTTTGCAATTAAATGGACAGGGCAATGTATGCATTGTACCGTATTACGCTAGCAAAACAAAACTCAAGTTAGTTTTCATCCTGAATGGCTTTATTTACAGGAGAGTTTGACACAGTGCAGAGCCCCTCAATACCAATCAAAGACCTGGAGGACAGAACGTGTAGGAGTTCAGGGTCAAAGTTACGTGGAAGGGGTAGGAAGAATAATCCATCACCCCCACCTGACAGTGACTTGGAGGTATGCCCTGAATTTACACTCAACTAACTAGAATTGAAGGACTACAGCTTCATAGGGACACATGGAAAATGGTATGTGTTTTTTTGTATATTATGTAGGTGTTGCAAGCTAAGGGATTATTGAAGATGACATTTCTGAAGTGTCGCCACACCTCAGTGGACTAACTCATACGCTTCACATTAATATTATATTAAGTTAAACGTGCAGTGAATTGGTTTGTAGTACCCACAACATAGAGTTATTACCTATTCTTGCATTTAGTCATACAAACAAGGCAGGTATGTACATTTAAAGAACTCTAAAAGAGTAATTACCCTCCCCAAAAAAAAACAAATAGGTATATGGCAGTCTACATCTGGTACTTTCATTTGTCTGGGTTTTAAATGATAAGTCAAATAACCACAAACAACTGAACACAAATAGAAACTATTAAAGCTGAATACGGTTTGCTTTTCAAGAAGTATATGCAGGCTGTATGAATATAATGTTCACCTTTAAACAATACTATATACTTTTCATAATGCAAGTGTAATGATATTCACCTATTTACTATTTCAAATGAAATCATAAATCTCATTCTGGTCTCATTCTAGATTGGGTTTGATTGATCTATATCTTTTTTTTTTTTTTTTCAGCGAGTATTTGTGTGGGATCTTGATGAAACTATTATCATCTTTCACTCACTCCTTACAGGATCATATGCACAGAAGTATGGTAAGGTAAGAAATGAAATCATCCATGTCTTCTATTTAATTTGTATTTAGGTCATTAGAGGGTCGCACTGAAGCTTCAGGTAGATTCTTTTTGTGAAGTTGTGCTAAGGTCTGCAGCCAAGTGTTATGTTTCTTTCCCAGTCTTCTGGTTGACAGTCTTGAAAGATTAAATAAGTCAGAGTAAGTAAATTCAAAATGCATTTTCTTTTTTTCTGTTTTTTGCTGCCCTTACTTTTTGCATGATGCAGTCATCTGTAATGGTTTTTATTGCAATTACTGCAATACTGTATTTGTTGTTTATAAATCTGTTTGACCGAGTCCAGAAGTTGTTCTTCAGTTTTAGTTGTTAGTCAGAGACATATCTAAAATAGGTAGGTTTCTTTAGTACATACTTCGCACAATATTCACTAAACAACACAAAATCATAACCCATAAGCTTTTGACTAGGATAAGCATGAAGTGGCTTTATGTTTGTAGGTGACACACCATCTAGTGAAAACCTAGTGTATATTGCCAGCAATGCAGGCAGCTTGATCCACAGTTGGTGTTCACTTGATTACGCTGGAGCTTGCTAACACTCTGGCTGATCTAGCCTGTAATATATGTCTGTGGCTGTCAACTAGAACTAATGAACATACCAAAGCACCTTCAAATAAAACCTATAAAAAAAATAATAAATACTGTATTTTAGTAATTAAAATAAGAACCACTAAGAATGTTTGCAAACATTATAAAAGGTGATAGTAAAAATAAAAATAAAACTAATAAATTGTGGCTTTGTAGTACTGTTCTTAGTCTTAAATGATAGATGCAGCATGAATATGGAATATGAACTATGCTGTAAACCACCTTCATTTGAAAACCTCTATTGAACATTTTTATATTTGAAAATATTATCCAAATAAATAGACCTGCTCTTTTTTTATTATTAGATATTTTAAAGATATCTAACTTGCTACGGTTCTTACTGACATATCAACAATGGTTAAAGGATCTGTAGTTGCTTGGCTCATAAAAGACTTGATATCAGGCATGCAGAACATAACTAAGACTCCTGTTTCCCTCCAACCAGTCAGCCAGTATTATTTATAAACTTGCTGTGGCAGGGTGCCCCGCCCCTGTGCGTATTTTGTGTTTTATGTTGTATGTGGGATGTTTATATGTGTGTGTGTAGTGGTGCACGAAGTGTGGGTTATGTAGCACAGGTGATTTAAAATGTATATTTGTATTTAGGCACACGGATTGCACAATCACTTCACGTGCAGATTAAAGTGGGTATTTCTATGGGGGCACAGGGAGTGCACAATTAGTTCACGTGCAGACTGTGCCAAGATTCAATTGAATGATTGATTAGCAATCGAGTCTCGGCACAGCTGCATAAAAGACTGAGTGTTTCACTCATATGGGATGTGTGTTCAGTGTGGAGAGAACGGGAGAGAGAGTCGGGAGAAACAAAAATAAAAGTAAAAACAATTGCTATTCATGCTGGAAGCACCAGCACGATACTTGTTTTGGGGTTTGTGTTCACTGTTTTGTTTGTCTGTCCTTCTAGTGTTAAAAGTAGTCTTTTTTAAGGGGAGCTGGAATTACAAGTAGTCTTTTTTAAGGGGAGCTGGAATTACCTGAAGTTTCAATTAAATCCAATTAGCCTTCTTGCCCTTTGTGGTTGGGCCTGTATAAACACTGTGTAATTAAACTTACCACTGCACTCTTTCCATGTCAAGATATTCTGTTTCGCTTAAGAAATTAAGCCAAATGTTTTAATTGTTACAAGAATCTTAGTTGTATACCCCTTGGTAATAAATTTCAATTATGTGTTTCACTGTGACCAGTGTAGGTGCATCACATTGATACAAATACGAAATTAAAAGAGAAACATACAGAATGTTTTCAGTTTTATGACAAATGGAAATTCACCGCCTTTCACTTTCATTGGGATTTTACCAGGACACACAAACATCACAAAGTCCTATTCACAGTATTGTACAGATTGACACTAAAGCCAATTGAGTGCATACAACAGCCAGTTAAAATTAGCAATTTTTTGAAAATACTGTCATTATAGTATAGTACCATGACCTTATTCAAAACTACTGCATATTGTAAGCAAGGAAAATGTACTTGTCCAGCACTCAATCAAAGAGATGTTTACTCACAAAGACCAGCAATTTACAGTTTATAATCTTTTCACCCAACCATTGAAGTTGCTTTGTCACAGAAGTTTCTGCCAAACAGTTTTATGTTTATGGTGCCTCATTTTTTCACACCTTCACTAGTTTCCCCCTTTCTGCCCTTAAGAAATATGATGACAGCTGTTTCTATTCACAGCCTGGATGAGCTCCTCTAGTCTATTTATGCATTCACTATGGCAACCACCACCACTAAGTGCTAATAGATTTCTTTGGTATGCACTCTTAAATTATATTAATCTGGGCTGTATTGAAGCTATTTACGTTTTCCTTACTTCCACATTTGCTTGCTTCATCAATCATTGAGAAATAAAAATAAATAAATACATTTTAAAAAGAATGCTCAGAAAACTGTTCTACACATTGTAATTCCAGATAACTTATTTGGCATTTTTTTCCTGTGGATGTACCCTGTCTAAATGAATGTTAAAGCTGAAATGACTCTAACACCGCTGTCATAAAGGATACTTAAAATTAATCTCCAATCAGTAATTAGTCACATATCAGGTATTCTTTGGTTATTATCTAAGTTAACCTTGATTCTGTCAGATTCTGGTAAGGAATTGTGTGCATACTGGTTTAGGATCTCTTACGTCAGTATAGCGATAGAGATTTCTATTCTGGGTTGTTTTCTGTTGTTGCAAATTATGAGAAGTGGCATTTGACCTGTTATGACCTGCTGCAGATGATGGTTTTTGCAGCTGAGCACCAGTTGCCACATAGGATTTTCTAAAATGCTGAACCCTTTAAATAAGGGTTTGTTGATGTGACAGGACATGTGTGAGCAGTCTGTCATCATCTGTTTAGTTTTTGTGGGACATACCAGTGCTTCCATTGGCACTGCATTTTGATGTAAATATTCATGTTTGTATAATGAATGGATTTTCATTAAAAAGAGATTTAGACTGATACATATCCTTGCCAATTTAATACTTAACTTATTTTTTTTTTCCAATTTATATTTTATTAGTTTTTCTTTTTAAAATACAATCTCATAACAAAACATATTCACTTCATCCGCATACATATTATGAAAACATATTAAAGTATTACATTAATGATTCACAAATGTCATTCGACAGATACATATTTAACTCTGATATACTCCAGGTATACATTAAATTTAAAGAGAGCAAAAAGTGGTACAATACCAATGGGTATTTCATACATATACAGGTATAGTATAATTCTAATTTAGTTAAAATATAAAATAGGAGGCAAATTTATTCCATATTTCAGTGAATTCTGAATCCTTGTCTAAAAAAACAGGTTATTCTTTCCAAGTTAATAACATCTAGTACAGAATTCCTCCAAAGTGCCACAATGTGGGGTTCACCATCCTTCCAGGAAGTTAGTATACTTTCTTTAGCTATGAGGAGTAGAGTAAGTAGTAATTTAGACTGTGGTTTACTAACTGGAAGAGTTGATGTTTCTCCTAAGATTGCAACAGAAGGGTTGAGGGGATATGCAATTGTAAACTGTTAGTAAAATTGCAGTCCAATAATTATTAAGCTTGCTGCAACTCCATAACATATGTAAACAAGTTCCTCTTCCAGAGTCACATCTCCAGCACTTGTCATCCTGTTTCAAACCACACTTTAATAATCTGACAGGAGTATAATGAATTATGTTTAGAATTTTGTATTGAATTGATCTCAATTTGGCACTGGGTGAAGAAAATGTTATATTCTTATTGATCCTATTCCAGGATGATGCCATTATTGGAATTGTTAATTCTATCTCCCATTTGCACTTTAAAGTAATATTATTATATGACAAATTAGCTTTAATTATTTTGTAAACCTTGTGAATTCAATGGATTTAATAAAAGTAATATCTCCAGTTTAGTGAAATATGGACAGCAAAATTGAGGGATTAAATTGGCAAAATAATATATATATATATATATATATATATATATATATATATATATATATATATATATATATATATATATATATATATATATATATATATATATGTTTTATATGTGATCTATCCTTTAGCAATCTTAAAGAAGAGAATACATTTTCTTCCAGCCTTATTGATTTGTGCATTACTCCATGTGAGGTTAAATAGTGGTTTCCTATAATACAAACTTTTTGGGTTATTCCAGAGTCCTGAACTGAAATTAATTATTTTAAAGGCTTTTAAAAGAAGGGTTGATCTTTTGAAAATGTTACGTGCAAATCTAAAAATAGAGTTACCCTGCAAAGCAGCTGGAGGGCCATGTACAATACGTCTTTTAAACTGTAGGGGGAGGCAATATTTTGAACAATTTTCACAAACATTGGGGGATTATTTGATTTTACATACCAATCTCTGAGAGGCCTCATTTGATAAGATAAATAATACCAATATGGATTAGGAATATTCATACCCCCTTAATTATGACTATTATACCATTTATTGATTTTAATCCTTGCTTTCTTATAGTCCCATGTAAATTTACTGAAAAGCACATTAATCTGTTTAAAATAAGAGAATGGAATGTGAAGTTGAAGCATGGCCAGCGGGTATGCCACCATTGGCATAACTGACTGTGGCAAAGTGGTAAGTGGTAGCAGGTGTATAGCAGGTGCAGTGCGGATACAGTAATTCCAAGAACGCACAGACAACAAAGTACGGGTGAAAATGATTGTTTTAATGGTTTATAATCCAATGGTCTGATGACCCACCAGTAAATAATAAAGAGCTGGCAATACACAACAATGTGTATTGCACAGTAATAAAACGAAGGGTTGCAGTCCCGCAAATAATAAACACGGTACAAAACACACACAATTAGACACACACGATCACTGTTCCAAAGTGAGTGCTCTCAGTGCTTGTGGTGAGGTACAATATACTACGTGCTATTAGTGAAACAAGTGCTGATAACAAAGTTTATTCGTGACAGTAGTGCAGTGATGATCCGGTTTCGTGCTGGCCCTTGGCGACAGCTCGGATCTGTGTTTAGCCGCCTAGTGATTACAAACACAGACAATTACTAAACAGACAAAGAAACAAACAAAACACTCACGAACTCCTTTCGTTATTTATTTGGGGAAATCTCCGGTCCTTCCAGTTTCCACGTAAAAACCCAAGCGAAGGAAAAGATTTACAATACTCCAGCCCTTTTATGCGATTATGCATGACCCCTTGGCAAACGATTGCAGCTGTTTCTATTGCCTGCAGCTGCTACCTCGTTTACCTTCCCGGTCAATACATTCTCGCACTGGAGTCTCGTCTTTTTCCAGGCTGATTGACTTCCCGACCCAGGGAATGAACTGTCAGGACAACCTGTCCAAAGCCTTTCCCTTTCGCTACTTTGTATCCTCACAGGTCGAGAGGGAGATTTACAACCAGAACTCATTATATTTCCGTCACACTGACATTTTGATGGTTTCTGTTCTGCCCCATAAGGAAAATGATAATTTACTCCAGGACTGTAATTTAACCAAAATCTTATTCAATTTAACAGTATATTTGATATTTTTTAAATTTTAATCCCCAAATATTTAATACCTTGTGCAGGCCATCTGAAGGGATAGTCTTGATATTCAGTACTAACACCATTTTTAGACAGGGGTATAGCTTCTGATTTTAACCAATTTACTTTATATCCTGAGACATCAGTGTATTGATTTATAAAATCCACAAGGCATGGAAGAGAGGAACTGGGGTTCTTGCAAGTAACTAAACTAAACTTTATCTTCACATTTTGACAACCAATTCCCTGGATACCTTCTGTTTGATAAATTCATTCTGCTCAAGGTTTGATTGCTATATTAGCTAAAAGAGGTGAAATAGGACAACCCTGTCTAGTTCCTCTGTGTACATTAAATGGGCTGGAGAGAACATTGCCAGTATTAACTGTTGCAGATGGAGATGAATATAGCGTCTTTATCCAATTCAAAAAATTATCTCCAAAACCCATCTCTACTAAAGTATTGTACAGAAATTGCTTTCTGTACATCAATTGATACAGCCATAGCAGGATCAGGGTTGTCCCAGTTCAGTACTTGCAGGGTCATTAGTTGTCAAACATTATCTGATGAAATGGTCATGGTGGATAATTTTACCAAAAACTTTTTGAAATCTAGTAGCTAAAATTTTTGATAGAATTTTTTTATCTGTTTGGAGGAGCGAGATTGGAAGATAGCTGCTACATTGTGAAGGGTCTTTATCTTGTTTTAAGATGAAGTTGCATGGATTTAGGTAGTTCCTTATTTATGAAGGCATAGTTAAAAACATCTAGAAGAATTGGGGTTAATATTTCCTTATGTGACTTATAAAACTCTGAACTAAAACCATCTTCCCCTGGCACTTTATTACTGGGTAAAGAGTTAATGGCTTCTTTTATCTCTGTGGATGTAATTTGAGAATCTAGTATGTCTATCTTCTGGTTCTAGCTGTTTTAAATTAATATTTCCAAAAAGCTTTTTCATCATCAATACTTTCATTGGATGCATATAATTTCTTGTAATTAGAGGCAAATGTGCGGTTAATAATTTCAGGGTTGGTAGTAATTTCGCCTGTTTCTGTTCTAATTGTGGGAATTATATGGGATTCTTTCATTTTCTTAAGTGTATATGATAACACCTTGCCACTTTTCACCATGTTCATGATATATCCTTCTAGTTCTATTAATTTTGAATACTTCTTTGTCACATAGAAGATTATTTAGTTGATATTTGAGTTTAATAAAATCCGTATATGTTTTGGGATTCAAGTTTTTCCTTATTTGCTTTTCTACTATTTTTTTTCTTCTAAAGTTTTAATTTTAACCATTTGCTCTTTTTTCTTTGCAGAAGTATAGGATATAATTTTACCTGGTGTATATGCTTTAAAAGCATCCCATAGAATATTTGGATTAACCTCACCATTGTTATTTATTTTAACATATTCAGTTTCTTTCATCATATAAGAAGTATAATTATCTTTTGTGAGAGAATTATGAAATCGCCATTTATTAAGTTTTTTTTATGGGAGCTGATGAACAAAGTGTAACAGTAACAGGGGCGTGGTCTGAAATATGAATGGTCTCATTCATATTTGAATGAGATAATTTGAATGCATCAAATTAGAACCCAGTTTGAAGTCTCCTGTTGCTGGTTTGCATTAAAACCTTGAGTGTGTGAGAGTGCTAGTGCTAGAGTACGGTAGATTAGCGCGTTGCTAGGATACACACTTTAGTCTCTACATTTGCGTTGGACAAGCCATCTCAGAAGTAGGCCTATTGTATTCATATTTTCTTGATTTAAAAATTAAGGCAATAAATGTGTTTTTTGTTTTTTTTTTTATAATTTATTAAATCTACTGATTACCTTCTTTTGTTTCAAAGCATGTTGAGTTTGGATTATACGGCAATATTATATAAAAAAGAAGCTGAATTTAGTATGATAGTTAAATTAGTCATGGTTTGTGAGATTTAATTGAAATGTTTTGCTTTGCTTTTGGACATAAAATGTTAACAGTAATGAACAGCCATAGTTCAGCTAGAAATGACTTCTGTTAAATATAGTATTTGTATTATTATTACAATGTTAATCTGATGCGAACTCACGCATATTCTTTTCAGTTGTTAAAAACTTAAGCCCTTTTTGTATTTCCTTTTTTATAATCAGAAGTGTTCTAATTTGAATGTAAATTGTGCCTTTTTGTTTAACTATTATGCACAATGTTATTTTTAGTTATTAGACCTTCTGTTAAAAAAAACAAATGTTAATAAATGTTTATACGATAATCGAATACGAAATTAGGGTGCCAATTCCACCACTAATTAATATACATCAGAAATAAGATACATGTAATATTACCGTGTTCCACGTATTTGACCAATAACAGTAATACCAGAGAGTTATAACCTTAAGTGTATGTATCCGTATTATTTCAAATTTCACAAAAGCAGCTGATAATTTAGAATGAGCTCTAGACTTAAATACAGTAGTCATTGAGATCTCAAAACAATGGGAATTAATAACTAATTCCGGCGCCTCCTCAAGACACACCTCTTCAGAAAGCACCTGTAGAACTCCTCTGTTTTTCCCCTGGGACACATATCATCTTTCCTTAAATGCACATTACTTGCTCTTATCTGCCCCCTATTTTACTGCATGTAATCCTGTACTTCAGAGTACTGCAATCTGCCAAGTGTTTAATCTGTAGTATTTTGTATTTAATTATATCCTGATGTAACTATCACTGACACTTTTATCTGCTGTATTATGAATTGTATTTTGTAATTGATTCCAATCCCCTTTTCTTTATAATAAATAAATAAATAATACTACAAAACTGTTATTTATTTAAGTCAGACAAATAATAATATTTAAGTTATTTAATTAATATGACATTAATGCATTGTACAGTTGCTCAATACAGACGTCACTGGATATAATAATAATAATATTTTCAGTTAGTAAGTCATAAGAAGACATTGTACCAGTACTATATAAGTCCCAAATACCAGAACGCTCTCTGAAATGTCACGGAGGATCTAGAGTACAGTTCTTACATTTTATCGCTTTCCTCCAGTGAAATGTTGAACTTCTCGAAAACAAATGCTTTGGCCTGTTCCATTGTTTTAAGAAGCACAGTACGATTGTCATAGGTTACATTCAGTGTTGCTGGATAGATCAAGCCATATCTCACATTTATCTCTTAGAAACTTCCTGAAGGGTGTGTATCTTCTTCTTTTAGCCTGCAGCTTTGCTGAGAAGTTAGGGTATAAGGATATGAGTTTTCCTGAAATCTTCTTAGATGGTAGTCGTGAGTGAGCCAAGTCCAGAATGTTCTGCCTGTCCTGAAACCTGAGCAACCGGACAATAAGAGGTCGTGGGTACAAAACCGGACAATAAGAGGTCGTGGGCGCTCAACCGGACAATAAGAGGTTGTGGGCGCTCAACCGGACAATAAGAGGTCGTGGGCGCTCAACCGGACAATAAGAGGTCGTGGGCGCTCAACCAGACAATAAGAGGTTGTGGGCGCTCAACCGGACAATAAGAGGTCGTGGGCACAAAACCGGACAATAAGAGGTCGTGGGCACAAAACCGGACAATAAGAGGTCGTGGGCGCTCAACCGGACAATAAGAGGTTGTGGGCACAAAACCGGACAATAAGAGGTCGTGGGCACAAAACCGGACAATAAGAGGCCGTAGGCGCTTTTGGCCACTCCAATAATCCTGATGATGTTATGTCTGGAACGGTTCTCTAAGTCCTGCATTTTGTCGTTGTTTTTTGTTGCCCCAGACCTTAATTCCTTCACTTGGTTTTCAAGACGAAACACAGTATCTTCCAGTTTTGATATTCCGTCTTCTGTACCGGTAACCCTTTTCTCAATCCCTGTTATATTTTCTTGCAGCTTCTGTTGCGACTCTATTAAGCTCTGTAGCATCTGTTTAATGTCACTGAATTCACGCATCATAAGTAACTGACGGCTAGCATCCGCGTCACCATCTTGGCTTCTTGTCAGTGAATCTAACTTTGCTCTTTTTCTTTGCAGAAGTTGGAATTTTTGACTTGTTGAGTTTCAAACTGTTATTTGTATCCATTATACAACTATTAAACGCACTTAGTACAGTTTATAGGAGTTTACTTGGATTAAATGTAAAAAGATTAAGAGTCTAGGAGAGAGACCTTCTGACTTGCGTCCTCCCCACAGCAAGCATCACCTGACTGCCCAATACTTTACTTATTTAAAGGTGCTAAATATACACCAGTGATCTGTAACAGAATTTGTCTGCATAAGATACTTTGTAAATTAAAAAATAATTAAAAATATATATATAATCACTAATAAACATTTAGCATATTTAGTCAATTAATTCATAAATCATTTTGGTTTGTAATGTACCTTTTCTTTTATAATATGGATCATAAAATCTATTACGAGAAGTGGGGGTCCTATAAAGACAGTAACAGCAAAACAGTAACTAAAGTACCTAAGTGATATGATTTCTTTCTTTCTTTAGGATCCTCCTACGGCTGTAACACTTGGTCTACGCATGGAAGAAATGATTTTTAACCTTGCTGATACACATTTATTTTTTAATGACTTAGAGGTAAGCAGTGAGAATTTATTAATTATCAATTTGTTTATTTAATCTGCTTAAAATCATATATTACAATAACCAAATAACCAAATTAAAAGTTTCATTTTTTTCTATTTTTTGTTTTCATTTGTATTGCTTGTTGTTATTGTTTTGAATATAAGTGTAGAATTGCCACATTGTCATTGACCAAGCTGAGGTTTTGCGATATCACAGCGCTCTGAGCCAAACTACCACCTGTATGTAAATATTTTATGTGTAGAGTGTTATTCTGGCTTTATGGATGCAATACAGTATATTTAGACTGAGTTTGAGAGTAAGCCACTCAGATCCATATTTTGTATAGAGAAAAAGGACTGCAGCTGCAGAGATAATCCACAGAAAATCAGGGCAAATGACGGCTGAGAAGGAGAATGAGAAAGTCTGAAGCAATGGATTTATACTGCTGGGGAGTAGGGAGCTGCTGTTCTATTTTTTTAAAAGCAAAGCTTCAAAGTTAAACAGAAAGTAATATGAATCGCAGACTAATCCAGAAAGTCTAAGAAACCAGTAACCTAATTAAATACATGCATTAATCATTTTGATACATATAAACAAGGGAATGTTTAATTGATGTTAGAGTGTGCCACTTTGGTACTCAATAACCAATCCTTTATACTGTACTCAAATTTAATCCAGTAAATAAAAGCTTGTCCACTTTAATCATGGGCAAGAAGAATCAGAAAAATACATAGCAAACTAATACACACTTGAGTATACAAATGTGTTGAGAAAAGGGATAAGAATCACTTAAAGGTTCAACAAGAAGAAAGCCTATTTACAATAGTACTAAAATAGGGGTACAAACAATCTGAGTAATTATTATTTTACAGAAACAGAAATAACTTGGGAGTTGGGCGGTACATTCTACATTTCCAAAGAGATAATAATTCTGTTGTTTTAGGAGTTCAAGTGGCACATTTTCTGAACTGAAAGTTGACACTTAACGCTCATGTAGCTTAGCTTTTATTGGAAAATTCAGTGCATAACTATGGTATAATAACGTAGTATCTCTAATATACTCATTGACAATATGCAGGGATAATTCACTTGGAACCACTGTTGTTAAGTAAAATTGATCAGAGATGAAAAACCTAATTTGGCATAAAGCATTTTTTGGACGTTGCCCTTAAAAGTCACTTTCTGTTCTGCAGGCAAATCACATCTATTGTGTGATTGCACTGAAGGGCCATCATTAACAATGTTGCTACACATTTGTGTGCAACTACTGCCCCCATCTGGCCAACTGTAGATATACATGTGCAGCTTCCTAACTAGTTTATCCAGGAATCAATTGATTAATACAACAAGACACCTGAGAAATGTTATGGTTATGTTTACGATATTGAATGTTCACAAATGTGTACATTTTGCAGGAATGCGATCAAGTTCACATAGATGATGTCTCTTCGGATGACAACGGACAAGACTTAAGGTAAGGCAACAGTGTATACATTTTTTAATGATTCAATGCTAAACTGTTTATGGGGTTTGAAAAGTATGGGTAAATAACATCCTACTTACTTTAATAAAAAATAACATTGAGACGATGATGATAAATCATGTTTAAAAAAACGTACAACAAATAAATACTGTATAAAGTACATCTGTTAACCATTGATTTAATAGAAGTAATCAATAATCAAACTAATATTAAAATTAAATATATTATTATTATTGACAGTACTTACAGTTTTGCAACTGATGGCTTCCATGCAGCTGCAACAAGTGCAAACCTCTGCCTGGCCACTGGTGTGCGAGGAGGGGTCGACTGGATGAGGAAACTGGCTTTTCGATACCGCAGAGTAAAAGAATTATATAGCACATACAAAAACAATGTTGGGGGTAAGCTTATGTGTTATTCTTCAACACCATGTAGAAAAGGCACACCCTTTTCACCCTGAGCTTCAGCTATATATAATGATGTGTATAACACAGGGATTTTAATAGGATCGGCTGAAATATGTCCACAACATTCACTAACCTCTGAGACCATACAAGTCTCTTCTTTCAGGTGGAAACTGAAGGTAAAGAAAGTTCAGCAGTGTGGTTCAGACTCAGAACATTTAAATATTTATCAGCAGTTTGATACTCAAACAGCATTAGAAATATTATGAAATGTGTTTGGTACCAGCTTCTTACATGTACTCATTATAGCTCCATGTTAGAATCAGCAGGTATGTATGTATGTATGTGTTTGTTTTTGTTTAATTTGATTATGTTTTATAATTATGTTTTTTTTCTGGCCATATTTAAAATGTTTTTTTTGTTTGCAGTGTAAATTCCACTTTTGTACGTTTTCAATTCTTTTGATTTGAAGGACTTCTCGGACCTGCCAAAAGAGATGCATGGCTGCAGTTGCGAGCTGAAGTTGAGGCTCTAACAGAATCCTGGCTGACAAACGCACTTAAATCACTGTCAATCATCAGTTCCAGGTACAAAAAAAAATAAGAAGGGTAATCAGACACAGCACACTGTACAAAAGGAAACATGTTTCCACAAATTGATCATCTGATTCTGCAACACTAACCCCCCTAAAGGCATCATCGTTTGGACAGCAGCTAAAACCTGCAAGTTTCCAGAAACATGCTTCCTTGTGTATGTTAGGCTTAAAACAATAAAATCTATAATAACCATGATATAACCAACTTTCTTTTGCATATTCACTAGTATATTCAAGTGAACAAAAAAAACAAAAAATGCACTCCTTTTAAGTGAATCCACTACATTACACTGCATTACAACATACTGATAAGATAATTAATTAATTCTCTGTCCTTTTTTTCAGAAGTAACTGCGTCAACGTATTGGTAACAACAACACAACTGATACCAGCACTTGCAAAAGTACTTTTATATAGCCTGGGGGGGGTATTTCCTATTGAAAACATTTACAGTGCAACCAAAATAGGTAAGATCATCAGGAAATCCTTTTTTTTTTTACACATGGTTATAACTCTTTTGTACTTCGATCAAATCTTAAAACAACTAAATAGGGTACTCCTATTTCACCAATATTTTGTATATACTGTACAATCTTTAACAAAGTATTTTTGCTACTGCAGTATGTTATGTTGATGAAAGCAGACACTTTGTAATGTCAACACTAGGAGAAAGGGAAGTGCTTTGATAATATAAAGTGGTGCTCTCTCGCTGTAATGTGTTCCACGGGTAGCCCATGGGCATATTGACACTGCCCACACTACTTGTGGAATGATTAAATGATGTGTAAAAATAGTGTAAACTGCCAACAGTTGAGACTGTGTAAGGTAGCCCCTAAAGCAGAGATTAAAACAGTTGATCCCTTATTGAAAACTGGTTTTAATCAAAAACCGCTGTAGCCACTTCATGAATGCTTTTCTACAACCTCGTTTCACTATTCTCCTTTAAATGTGGCAAAAAAATCGAATTACTCATATGTAATTGTGTTTTGTTGTTTTTAGAGACTTTTTTATTTTTCTTTTACATTTTTGGTTTGTTTTTATCACTCTCCATAGGTGGGGTAGAATTAGTAGTACTGTAGAAATACTGCATATAGCAGGCCATGTCTTAATTATCTGTTGAATACAAGAATGGTTTTAAAATTGGGTGTATACAGCTATGATGATGAAATTGCATCTTGAATTCAAGCTGTTTCCCATATCTTATTTCCTTCAACCCTGTGTTGATGAGAGGCTAAGCAGTTCATTGTTTTTCAGGAAAAGAAAGCTGTTTTGAGCGTATAGTGTCCAGGTTTGGCACTAACATAACTTATGTTGTCATTGGAGATGGGCGAGATGAAGAGCATGCAGCTAACCAGGTAAAGTTGGTCTGAACTCTTCCTTATTTATCTTCCAGGAAAGGAAAGTTGCTTTGAGCGCATAATGCAAAGGTTTGGCAGAAAAGTAGTATATGTTGTAATTGGGGATGGTGTAGAAGAGGAACAGGCAGCGAAAAAGGTAACAACTTTGGTGAATGTTGGTGTGATATTTAGATTGGCGAGCTTCCCTTTCATTTGCATTATATTCTGTGGTTCACCTACTTAAAATGATACAGAACATTGAATCTTTTTTTTATAGTAAAGCTCATTTTTACTGTTACATTCTTGTTAATTCTGTCTTTGCTGCATGTGTGTTTAATTTTAAAGTTTGGTGGATATTATTTTACAGTTCTGTAGCCATTACCTGCTAGCACGTTTGCTGATTGTGCATAATATTCACAGTACTGTTTTTGGAACATGCTCCTTGAAGTTTACCAGTTTAAATCAAGGTACAACCTTGAATGAGGTAAAAGGAACCTTCAAACTACAGATGCAGACTGTAGCAAATGAGCTGATATTTAGATGCCTTCAGTGTGCTGGGCCGTCCCTGATCGGGCCAAATAAACTGATTCAAGCTCAGTTTTATTTAAAAACTAAAATACTAAGATAAAACAGATTTCACAAGTAACAGTAAATATTGAGATTTTTTTTTTTAAGACCCATGATTTTATTTATTAGTGGTGTTGTCAACTTAGCATGGTGGTCTTTTTATTTAGTATGATCCAAATTAGGGACAGGGTTCCCAAAATCATGTGAATTCATATAAGAAAAGACTAAGACTGATGGAAAGCATTATGGAATACAGATGTATCCGGGTTGCAGCCATGTGCAGTATGTACATATTTTTTCTTGTCTGCAACTCAATAGTTTTCACAACTAAACTATTTGCTGATCAATTTCTTACCTGTTATTATCTTACTGACAATATTATGCTTTTATTATGCTGAGAATCGTTTTGGTTACTCACTTGCTTTTTAACAATCATTCAGGATATACAAATGTTCCAAATAATGCTACATGATCTGATCGCAGCTCGACCACCGGAGTGAATCGCACGCTGTGATTAGGTACTAGAAAGCAAAAGCAACTTTTCATCGATAGCCGTGTCTTTGAAATATACTGTGGAAGTACAAAATTCAAGCGATGAACCAAATAAAATATTTAACAGAAGAAAACAGGAATGGGGGGTAGTGATAATGTTACTAGTGTTAATAAGGTAAGCAAATGGATTTCACAACCTCAGTTAGCATTCCTTTAATAAAGTGGCACTTTAACTACAAGAGTTTATGTATTCATATTAAGATTATAGCTCAAACCCTACCACACAAATTCCCTTTAGAAATGTTTCATAATGGAAAAGTTCTTTGGACAGAAAACATGATTTGGTAACCCTTAAGATTGAAGTAAAAATTGATTGCAGATTTCTTACGCTGTTTGTTTGCAGGGTGGTGGTGCATTTAGGTTACAAATCTCTGCATGTTCTGGCTTGAGTTCTGTTAGATAAAAATATATATACAGTACTGTGCAAAAGTTTTAGGCAGGTGTGAAAAAATGCTGTAAAGTAAGAATCCTTTCAAAAATAGACATGTTAATAGTTTATATTTATCAATTAACTAAATGCAAAGTGAGTGAACAGAAGAAAAATCTAAATCAAATCCATATTTGGTGTGACCACCCTTTGCCTTCAAAACAGCATCAATTCTTCTAGGTACACTTGCACAAAGTCAGGGATTTTGTAGGCATATAGTCAGGTGTATGATTAAACAATTATACCAAACAGGTGCTAATGATCATCAAATCAATATGTAGGTTGAAACACAATCATTAACTGAAACAGAAACAGCTGTGTAGGAGGAATAAAACTGGGTGAGGAACAGCCAAACTCAGCTAACAAGGTGAGGTTGCTGAAGACAGTTACTGTCAAAGTCATACACCATGGCAAGACTGAGCACAGCAACAAGACACAAGGTAGTTATACTGCATCAGCAAGGTCTCTCCCAGGCAGAAATTTCAAGGCAGACAGGGGTTTCCAGATTTGCTATCCAAGCTCTTTTGAAGAAGCACAAAGAAACGGGCAACGTTGAGGACTGTAGGCGCAGTGGTCGGCCAAGAAAACTTACTGCAGCCGATGAAAGACACATCATGCTTACTTCCCTTCGCAATCGGAAGGCGTTCAGCAGTGCCATCAGCTCAGAACTGGCAGAAAACAGTGGGACCCTGGTACACCCATCTACTGTCGGAGAAGTCTGGTCAGCAGTGGCCTTCATGGATGACTTGCAGCCAAAAGCCATACCTCCGGCGTGGAAACAAGGCCAAGCGACTCAACTATGCACGAAAACACAGGAACTGGGGTGCAGAAAAATGGCAGCAGGTGCTCTGGACTGATGAGTCAAAATTTGAAATATTTGGCTGTAGCAGATGGCAGTTTGTTGCGAAGGGCTGGACAGCGTACGAATGAGTGTCTGCAGGCAACAATGAAGCATGGTGGAGGTTCCTTGCAAGTTTGGGGCTGCATTTCTGCAAATGGAGTTGGGGATTTGGTCAGAATTAATGGTCTCCTCAATGCTGAGAAGTACAGGCAGATACTTATCCATCATGCAATACCATCAGGGAGGCATCTGATTGGCCCCAAATTTATTCTGCAGCATGACAAAGACCCCAAACATACAGCGAAAGTCATTAAGAACTATCTTCAGCGTAAAGAAGAACAAGGAGTCCTGGAAGTGATGGTATGGCCCCACAGAGCCCTGATCTCAACATCATCGAGTCTGTCTGGGATTACATGAAGAGAGAGAAGCAACTGAGGCTGCCTAAATCCACAGAAGAACTGTGGTTAGTTCTCCAAGATATTTGGGCCAACCTACCTGCCGAGTTCCTTCAAAAACTGTGTGCAAGTGTACCTAGAAGAATTGATGCTTGATGCTGTTTTGAAGGCAAAGGGTGGTCACACCAAATATGGATTTGATTTAGATTTTTCTTCTGTTCACTCACTTTGCATTTAGTTAATTGATAAATATAATCTATTAACATGTCTATTTTTGAAAGCATTCTTACTTTACAGCATTTTTTCACACCTGCCTAAAACTTTTGCACAGTACTGTATGTATATAGTTTGCATGTGCAAGTGGTGTGTTTTGTTGTTGTTTTTTTACAGAATCTGTCTAACAACCTTTTCTGCAAGAGTGAAGCCCTGTTATTGCCATTCTTAATCACTGTTTATTGTTTTCAACACAGCACAATATGCCTTTCTGGAGGATATCGAGTCACTCAGATCTGTTGGCTTTGCATCAAGCACTGGAACTGGAGTACCTGTAATTGTATTAGAATGCTGGAAGTCCTTTTTATATTTAAAAAACAAAATACACTGAGATTTTTTTTTTTTTTACTTCTGGCTAACAAGTATGAACTGTCTTAACAAGATGAGAACTCTTTCAGTAACAGGAGCTCGGACGGCCAGAAAGAACCTGCATATCAGATCTACATAAGGTCTTACATCAATACATGCATTTTTTTAAAGCATAGATGTGATGGACATTATTGGCACACACCCCAATAAGATGAAGCCTTCTGCAATCTTATAATGAACAGTTTTTTAAATGACAGACTGATTTGCTTACTAAATAAGACTGCTTCTTTCCTCCGACAGGATGGTGATCAACAGCATTCCTCAAGATGGAATATATTCGCAACATTTTAAGCAAACATTAACCTACCTGTCCCAGCAACACCTGCAATAGAAATCAATTTTGATTATGATGACAATCAAGTCTAGAACTATAATTTGTGTAAATGGTTTTATGGTTACTAGTTTACTGTGGCAACAGCCTCTGGAAAGAGATGTTGTTGAGAGTTCGGGATATTTTCACTTTTGCAAGTTTGACAAGCAGAATCTGCATAATCATTTGTTGTGCCTTAAAATGAAGAAAAAAAAAGTGTTTGTGTGTTACATTGTAATTTTGGTTAAAGAACAAAAAACTTATGTAGATAAAAATTGTGATAATTTTTAACATGACCAAATTTCAAAGTTTATCAGTTTTGCAGTTCTGCATTAAAAGCAGAAAAAAAAGCATCAGTCGGAGCAAACAGAAAATAAAGGACCGTTTGTGTTTTAATGGATCTCACATGACTTACAAACTATTCACTCAACAGTACAGATGTTACTGCTGTGGAGGGTATTTTACTTTTTTGTAGTTCCAGTTCAATACCTCAATGTGTAAAACACTCTTCACATAAAAGAAGGTTAAAAAATAACTCCAAGCAGCACTCTATAAACAAACATTTATAGTCTTAAGCATCTCCTGTTGGCAACATGAAGAGGTATCTTGCTTGTGTTTCACAATTAGCCTTCCCAGTTACTTTTGTTACACAACACAGCAACCATTCTGTATAAACAGCACACAACGCTATGTACACAAACCAGGTCACAAGACTCTTCAACTGAGTTCAAATATCGATTATTCTGAAGATGCACAACATTTTTTTAGTGTGAGTGCAATTGTTCCATGTTCACCAACAGCATCCTAATATGTGTTATGTAATTCAGTCAATATTTTAGGAAGTTTTATACATATTTATAGAAAGTCTTAGGGTGTATGAATGGCCTAGATCCCTCTGATGTAACTCTTTTAAAGCTAAAACATTTTAAGTGGTAAATTAAAGATATTTACAGCTGTTGGTCACTGCAGTGCTGCATTAAAAATCTGCTGAAGATTCAATTAATTGCCATTGTTGTAGACTTATTCATTAAGGCTTTTTGAGCATTCTCTCAAACATGTTGTACAGAGTACCTGCAGAGTAATTCTCAGAAGTCCCAGGCAGTTTTCCAAATGACAGTACACTGTACATACAACCTAAAAGCATTATAATTAGATTTGTGGTGAGTAGTAAAACCAAATCTGTATGCTTAATTATGGTCCTCTACTGTGATTGTGAAGATTATTTTAATATTGGTTTTAGGATTTGAACCCTCAGATGGTTTTATATTTTACAGTAGTTTTTGCCAGATTTCCCCCTGGCTATTTTGAAATGGTATGGCTTAGTTCCAAAATGAATGCCCTTCCACAAAGGAGCAATACATGTGAATCATTATGCATTTGTTCCAGTGCAAAGTGTGAATGTTACAAAATTAAATAATTAAACACAGTAAGTGTATTTAAGTGCTGTTGTGTACACCTAATTTATGTTGACTCTGCTAGTTTACCTGTACCGTTTGTTTTTGTTTTCTTTTTACAATAAAAAAAAAAAAAATAATGCAAACTTTGCACTGGACTAAATGCTTTATGTAGCTGTCTCAATACTGCTATATCAGTCAGCCACCAGTGCCTGAAAAAGGACTGGACAGAAAAGTAGAAGCTGGGATGAGAGAGCTGTATTGTAAGTTATTGCGGCCATCTTGTGTTCATAAGTTCTTATCTTAAGGGGAGGTATCAGTGTATTTATTACCTTCTATTGCAAGACTTAAGAAAAATACAAATGTTCTTATAAGTGTGAGATATTACTAATCAAGTTCATCGATGAAAGTACCAAGCAACCCATTTCCAGCAGAACAAAATACAGATAATTAGGCAGAATAATTATTCACAGCTGTACATCACTCAATTAACAGAATATAACTAACCCTTAGGTGACACAAACATTATTAGACTTTGTGGGTCAATTGCAACGAACTGAAGGGAGCGTACTGACTGGGAATGATCCTGTGGTTAGTATGGAGGATGGTACTAAACTGGTACGCAAGTTAATACCAATTGCAACAAACTAAGCCGCTGAAGTCCCCAGCTGCGTATTCATTTGTCTCAATTACAACAACCACAAAGTAACTGTTGTTGCCCGGAGGATATTAAAACCAAAAATTATATAACCAAAAAAGTATATAAAATGATTGATATAAAATGAAATCTAGAAAGAAAGAAAAAATTGCCAAAACGTTTGCAACAAAACCAGTCTCATCCTTATTCAACTTACCCAACTTAACGTAGGCCTATTTATATAGAAAAAATACTATTTGTATTTATAAAAAAAAAATACAAATAATAATTCCAGTCTCTACTTGCAGCCTCTTCCATAGAGAAGGCAGCATTAAATCTGCATGTATTTCCTGCAATTGCTGTGGAATCCTTTCGGCCATCCTTGTTTCAATAAAATCGTTTATACACCCTATGAAAGTTGTTTCTCCGTTGTATAATTTTGCACATGACTACTGGCCATGATTGCCTTCGTATGGATGTACTAAGAAATTAAGCTTTTATAGGCTATACCTGAAATATGTAATTAGCATTTCTGATTCGATTTCCACCTTCTATAATCTTCAGTACACGTTTGGTCCTATACATGAATGCATTTGTTTTGTGTGAATTAAATGAGAACTAATAAAAGTTTTGTTTATCCTTTAATGCAGCTTCATTAATTTTGGTGGTGTTTTATGAAACTTAGATTATACATGTGAATTTGGTTTAAGAAAATGGGGAAATATTCTTATGCAATTCAGCCTTAGTATTTAGTTTTGTGCATCAATACATGTCCTTACATAATTTTCTTTATTTAAAAAAAAAAGTAAATTAAACAATAATTAAGATGTTGTTTCTTAAATACATTTAAAAAAATAAAAATAAATAAAATAACTCCATGAAATAACTCAAAATATAATTATAAAGCTGGAACCAATCACTGAGATTTGGTGTTGCCCCCCTCCCCTTTCAGTTCCTGTTTGGTAGCACACTACAACACAAAGCTTAATCCTGAGCCCTCTACTGAAGCTGGGGATCAGCTAGTCCAACTAAGTTATTATTATTATTTATTTCTTAGCAGACGCCCTTATCCAGGGCAACTTACAATCGTAAGCAAATACATTTCAAGTGTTAAAACAGTACAAGTAATAATACAATAAGAGCAAGATAAATACAAAGTTCTGCATCTTTTTTCGTTGCAATTGGTACTAAATTAGTACACAGCTGGGGGTGACCCTGAGATAGTACTGTATTAGCTAGTACTAAATCTACAAGTTCGTTGGAGTTGACCCCGGACGACTGGAAAAACATTTACTTGGTCTGATGAATAAACAAATACAATGCTTACTTTGAAGGAGAATCCCTTTACTCTAACTGACTTGACAACTGGCTTAGAAAAAATACTGACAACTAGCATTTGAAAAAAGAAATACAAGGCAATTGTAATTTCAAATGTTTATTTGCATTATTTCTTGGCCTTGAAGTACTCTTCAATGACATCCTTGGCTTGAGATTCCTTGCCATAATCCTACAAGAAAAAAAAAACAGTTTATTTATATTGCTTAAGCAAATCAAACATGTACTAGATTTGCATGTCAACATATGGAACAGTATTCAACACAAATGTGTGTAAATATGTCCCAATTATAAACTTTACAAGGAACCACCATTACAAGCTTATATACAAGTATAATGTTACCATTCTTAGGGACCTCAAAGAATACCAATACAATCCTTAAGGCTCGTACCCTGGCATTTTATTTTGCCAGTAACATTCATATCACAGCTGCAAAACACATTCAGTTTAGCACCCATGTTACACTGGCGAAATTTAATACAAGCACAAACCAATATATTATGGTTTTGACTGCACACAAGGTAAAGCAATCTACATTTCTTAGGCATTTCCTCACCTTGATGACAACGCAACTGCAACCAACAACCTTGCGGGGCTTGCCCTCTCTGTCAATCTTGCAGAGACCCACCCACTCACCAAGCTTCTTGTTGTCATCAACCTGAAAGGGGAAGGAGAATGTTGAAAGGCTGTAGCTTCAAAAGAGTTACAGTTAACCAAATAATCACTGCATTCAAAGAAACTGGGAAACGATGGTGCTCATCCTCACAGAGCCTCAGTAGAAAGAGCTAAGTCAGTATCATAGATAAAACAAATACTGTTCCAGCAAAGCCATCACAAAACACAACTCATTGAAGACACTTACTAACTACAGAATACAAAGGAAATTCACTTTTACCAAATTGTGGCTCACACTTTCGTGTGTATAAGATATTGGAGGTTTAGACTGACTGACAAAGTTGATTCTTTCAGTAGTTCCTCATTAACATGACTAATATTTTAGTGTAGAGTCAATGCACATCAGGAAAAGTGGTTCACAGAAAAAAAAAAAAAAAAAAAAAAACTATAAATCCTACCTTAATAAGGTTGATTTGATGCTCAGCACAGAGAGCTTCGACAAGCTTCACATACATGGGTTCATCGCAGTTGCCAGCAAGAACGCAGAGGTGGGCTTGACGTCTGTAAAATACAATACAACACTGGTTTTCAGAATCTAGAGCCAAAGCAGATTCCAATGTAAAGCCAATTTCATAAAGCTTGCAGGTCTAAAACTGACTGTTCCTACTGTTTACATCATGCTGCTATGTTAGAAATCTGAAGCACATTTTTAATCACCCTTTGTAGTGCCAATAATGGACAATGAATTCCTGGTTATACCAATGGTTAAAATCTGTAACAGGTACACCTCGTATCTCAGATGAATATGGGTAACGATGGCATTCTTCCTCACAGATTTCAGTAGAGGGAGCCAAATCATCATCATTGATACAGCAATAAACTATGAATTGTAGAATCAGCAAACATGAATATAAAGCTGTAATATTTCTAACATGAAATTATGGTCAATAGATCACCTCTGGCCTACCTTATGTCACACACAACCTAACTCCCACAAGTCAAGTAGTTCCAGTAGGAACTCTCTCAAGTAAAAGTTACTGTACACAATCAAAACATGAATTAAGGACAAGAGAAATACTATCCGAGCCTCCCTTGGCATCACAACCAATGGCTATCACAGAACTGATATCAGAAATGTGCAACTTTAAAGAAACATTAGATAAAAATGTATGACATCCGGAGGTTAGGTTCACATCTAATAGGTGAATGAACTCACTTGTCCAGCGCTTTGGCAGCTTCACGGATACCGCGAGATAAGCCATCGTGGATGAGTGCGGTCTTCAGCACTTCCTGAA
This sequence comes from Acipenser oxyrinchus oxyrinchus, assembly GCA_030684275.1. Classification (NCBI taxonomy): domain Eukaryota; kingdom Metazoa; phylum Chordata; class Actinopteri; order Acipenseriformes; family Acipenseridae; genus Acipenser; species Acipenser oxyrinchus. The sequence continues at coordinate 62,769,084 of CM060252.1, forward strand.
GAGCGGTGTTAACATCCATCACACCTCCAGCAGCAATGCTGGGGGAAAAAACACCACATGCATCCATGTTAACATATTCAGATTGGTTCACATTTCCAAGAAATGTATTCATTACACCTCAGGTCATGGTAAAAATGAACACGAGGAGAGTGAATCGCTACAGGTTTGTCAGAATAGGTATCTCACTCATAATTAAGAGTGAAGGGGTATCCGACTAAAGACAAAAAAAATCATCATTTAAACGCTGTAGCTTTTTTTTGTGAACCGTTGTACCGGTACATAACTACACAATGGTGCAAGTCTATAACACATTTTAACACTTGCCTAGGGAAAGTAAACGGCATCTGCAATGTACCAGTATAAAAAATAATGCGACTAGAAGAACTTGTATTTTAACAAACTGCTGCTAGAGAGCACACCCTACTGTTCCACAAGTGTCTAACAAACACGTGGTCATCTGTTTTACTAAGGAGCCGTCAGTAGTCTGCCGTTAGGTAAAGTGTCATTTTCTCTAGACATTAAACACGTGAAACGTATTTGCGACAACTAGTCGGTTCTCTTAAATTGTTATTAAACTAGCTGATTTGTGTCGCAATACTAATACCGTACTAATATTAAACTGGTTTACTTGCTGGCTGCCCTTTGTAAATGACAGTACAAGAGAAGCAACACTTACCCTTCCTCGGCCATCGTAGTTTATCAGTGGATGTTGGACCTAAATTGCTGGAATATAAAAATATATCACTTGATATATTACTGCCCATGTTGACTCTGTAAGTTTCCCTGGTCTAAACAGAATGATGTTTTGTATTTTATACAGATTCAAACAGACACACTCAAACTCACCCAAACCTCCTCTCTGTCCCGGAAAAAAGAGGACGCGAACCGGTGACGTCATATTTTTAAACTGAGTCGTAGGACCCCGCCGGCGTTCGTGAGAAAATATGTCCGTCCGCTTGTTCGCCTGAGAAATAATGACAATAATAATAATAATGATTCTGCTATTAAAATAAGGCTGTTGATTTGTAGCATTTATCTAACAATGAATATTCATTATCATTACATCCTATATACTATCTCTAAAAATATATAGTATATAGGATATATAAAAAAAACTAAATATACAATGTAACTTACAGGTGGCTGCTTCAGGGTCAAATTAACATCTCCCTCCAATTATCACACAAGCGTTTTGTGAAATTGGGTATTGTTAGCAGTATGTCAGTAATGCATCCCCCAGCACGGCTGTGATTTTAAAATCAAAGCTATCTGTATGATGAATGATGACAAGATATTTCAACATTATGTACAAAATTGTGTACAATAAGAATTAGCAATTACATTTTTTAAATCAATAATTTGATTAGCAATTCTCTACATATGCTATTAGTAAAATGTGTGGCATATGGATAAACGGACAGACATATATCGTCCTACATACCCAACATGTAATTTTCTCAACAAATTAAGTAGCGTTATAATACCAAGTTTCATGAAAATTGGTTAATCGGTTCTTAAAATATATGCTAAAATGTATGTGTGGTATACCATTACTATATAACCATAGTGTACATACTTTTGTCACACTTCACAATTTTCCATTTATCTGGAAAATTCAGTTGTGATAAAACTTGGTATTAACGTTACGTAATATTAGTTCATGAGAGTATTTGAATTTGGGGTTCAATCCCCTTTACTAGCGTCAGTGTCAAGCAGAAATGGGTGATCTGGGTCAGGGGGGCAGCAGCATAGGCACCTGGGTCAGCGCCTATTCCGGTGGATGGGAGTGGTGATGGTGGCGAAGTGAGCAATGAAGCAATAGTAGCATGAGGCAAGACCCAGGAACCCTCGTAACTGGCGTTGATCTGCTGGGACAGGCCACTCCTGGTCAGCGCTGATCTTCCACGGCTTGGTATGGATGCCTTCACCATCCACTGTGTTCCAGAAAGGTGACATCTCGCTGCATGAAGCCGTTGCACCACCTCACTCAGGGAGTGGAGCGTTTCCTTGAAGGTCGTCCAGGTACACCAGGCAGCACAGCTGGGGGTCGCTGCTCTGGGCCAGGCTTATTGTTGACTACTGACAGATGACGATGGAGCTTGGGAGCTCCTGCAGGGCCACCCCCACGGTTTGTCCACTGCAAGGGCCAGGCCCTTCTGAGGACATCAGCCCTGTGGTCATAATAGGCCATTTTAGATCATTTTGATATAGTAAAGAAAAAAATACCATTTACCTTTCTAATCAGATTCACAAGCCTGACAATTTCACAAATGATTGTTCACACCTTAAGATTTGTCATTTGTATCATTCACCTACCTGCATGAAAACCTCTGGCTGTGATAATTTTAAGCCAGTATGAAAACCTAAAGCAATTAATTAAATTACTATCAGTAATTTGCCTATTAACAATTTTCCAAGATTCAGTTAGAGTGGTTTGATTTCATTTGCAAAACAAATCAAAACAGAAGCAATGGTGTGTTCTAATAAATTAGCACACTACTGTATCATATTTATATTACCCACACTTAAATCAATTTGGCATATCCCTTAATAAATTATACAGGTATCTGGTTAGATAGAGGGAAGAAATTAAGTTGGCATGTAAAAACCTACAGCAGGACAACTAAGGGAAACAACGTCAAGCCTGACAGTTGGAAACAGAAGTTTTCGCAAGCAAAAATAAACAAAACTGCATGTCCAGGGAAAAATCTAAGTGGAATGCAATGTAAACATGGATGTGTAAAAAAAACAACCTGCATCAGAGTATTAATTGTCTTTGAAAATTTTAGTTTTGTTCTTCCTGACTACTGTTAATGGAAAAAAAAAAATCTTGCTCAACACCCACGATCACATTTGACCAAGGTAACCATAGAAAATACATGTAACAGCTAAGAAGCAAATCGCTATGAAGTGTTAGTGCAGAAATGCAAACTCTATATGGCAAACCTCTTAAGTAACAGGTCAAAGTGAAGGGTGGTATTAGATTGACCAAGTAGTTTCCAGAACACTGAAAATATGTTGCAATGGATAATAGTAGGATTACAGGTGAGGAATTTGCAAACAAGTTCACCTCCCGGGATGTTTATCAACTCAATGAGTACTGTCTATATAGCAGAAACTTAGTCCTCACTCAGATATCCATAGGCCAGAGATCAGTATCACTGTCAAACATTTAATACAGGATTTCTATAACCCTTTCCCACTGTAGCTGCACCAGCTTTGTAAACTTACTGTAGAGTTCATTTGTTCTTCTATGAACCCCCAAATCACCTAATACTGTGTACCAAGTATGAAGGCATGAATTTGCTGGTTTTATAAAACACCAAATTCATAACTTGTATTTGAAAAAAAGAAATACAAGGCAATTGCAATTTCAAATGTTTATTTCTTGGCCTCGAGGTACTCTTCAATGACATCCTTGGCTTGAGGATTCCTTGCCATAATCCTACAAGAAAAGAAAAAATGATTGTTTATTTATATTGCTTATAAGCAAGTCAGACATGTACTAGATTTGCAGGTCAACATATGGAGCAGTATTCTACACAAAAATGTGTGTGTAAATATGTTCCATTTATAAAAACTTTACAAAGAACAACCATTACAAGCTTATATACAAGTCTAATGTTACCATTCTTAGGGACCTCAAAGAATACCAATACAATCCTTAAGGCTCGTACCCTGGCATTTTATTTTGCCAGTAACGTTCATATCACAGCTGCAAAACACATTCAGTTTAGCACCCATGTTACACTGGCGAAATTGAATACAAGCACAAACCAATATATACCGATGCACAATAAACGCAACAGTAGAAGTTTAACATCAATAGCTCATTGGGCACACGCATAATTATTTTACATTTTAAGTAGTGAGCTGAGAGGTTTGTTGATTGTTTGAGTAGTATTGTTCAATGGGATAACAAAATACTGAGCTCAAGTCATGCGACTTCATAAAAACACCAGTTGTTCAGTGTTTGATATTTGAGTTGAGTTAAAATTGCCCAAATTAGTCTATTAAGAACCTGTATAAATAGCCATTCGAAAATACATGATTTTAATTAACGCAACAACAGAGATTACCATTCAAGAAAACAATGTCGAGGTCTTGCTGTACCCAGCTTTTTCTCCTGACCCGAGTCCAATAGAACATCTGTTGGACCAAACTGCCAGAGCCATCCACAGGAGACAACCACGACCAACCAACCTTCGCCAGCTGGCTGCAGCTGCACAGGAAGAATGGCAGAACATCCCACAGCAGTCTATCCAGAGGCTGATCAGGTCTATGCGTCAACGCTGCCAGGATTGTGTTAATGCTCAGGGAGATCATACCCGATACTAACTCTTAAATGTTATTAAATCCATTAGACCTGAGTGTTGCGTTTCTTTTGTGCATCAGGATTATTATGATTTTGACTGCACACAAGGTAAAGCAATCTACATTTCTTAGGCATTTCCTCACCTTGATGACAACGCAACTGCAACCAACAACCTTGCAGGGCTTGCCCTCTCTGTCAATCTTGCAGAGACCCACCCACTCACCAAGCTTCTTGTTGTCATCAACCTGAAAGGGGAAGGAGAATGTTGAAAGGCTGTAGCTTCAAAGAGTTAGTTAATAACCAAATAATGCATTCAGAGAAATTGGGCAACAATGGAGCTCTTCCTCACAAAGCCCCAGTAAAGAGAGACAAGTCATTATCATAGATACAGCAACAAAGCCAACACAAAACATAACTCATTAAAAACAATTTCTAACTACCAAATACAAAGGAAATCACCAGATTGTTGATCACACTTCTGTGCATGACATTAAGAGGTTTAGACTGAAATAGGTTATGTTCACCAAATTGTTGCTCATTAACAGGACTACTAATATTCTACTGTAGAGTTAATGCACATCAAGAAAAGTTGTTCACAAAGGGGGGAAAAAAACAACCCTACAATCCTACCTTAAGGTTGATTTGATGCTCAGCACACACCATCGACAAGCTTCACATACATGGGTTAATCGCTGTTGCCAGCAAAAACGCTGAGGTGGGCTTGACATCTGTAAAATACAATAGTGGTTTTCAAAATCTAGAGCCAAAGCAGTTTCCAATGTAAAGACCAAATCAACAACATTGGATTCGCCTGGGTAAAGTGCAGACACAGCAAAAAACAGGTTGCAATCTACCCTGCCTTCCTCATAATCCTGTACTGTCATATATATATATATATATATATATATATATATATATATATATATATATATATATATATATATATATATATATATATATATATGTCAGAGCCTTATTTATTTTGCATGTGGCATAAGTTAATTTCTGACTATAGCATAAAACTTGCAGGTCCTACTGTTTAAATCAATTTATATTAGAAATCTGAAGCACATTCCTAACTAACCTTTGTCAGTGCCAATAATGGACAATGAATTCCTGGTTATACCAAAGGTTAAAATTCATAACAGGTACACCTGGTATCTCAGATGAATATGGGTAACGATGGCATTCTTCCTCACAGATTTCAGTAGAGGGAGCCAAATCATCATCATTGATACAGCAATAAACTATGAATTGTAGAATCAGCAAACATTAAAATATAAAAACTGCAATTAACATTAATAGGGTCAATAGACCTAAAACACCACCTCTGGTCAAGCTCATGTCACACACAACCCAACCCCCACAAGTCAAGTTCCAGCAGGAACTATCTTTGTAGTAATGGTGCTGTACACAACCAAAACATGAGCCTCCCTTGGCATCACAACCAATGGCTGTCACAGAACTGATATCAGAAATGTGCAACTTTAAAGAAACATTAGATAAAAATGTATGACATCCGGAGGTTAGGTTCACATCTAATAGGTGAATGAACTCACTTGTCCAGCGCTTTGGCAGCTTCACGGATACCGCGAGATAAGCCATCGTGGATGAGTGCGGTCTTCAGCACTTCCTGAAGAGCGGTGTTAACATCCATCACACCTCCAGCAGCAATGCTGGGGGAAAAAACACCACATGCATCCATGTTAACATATTCAGATTGGTTCACATTTCCAAGTAATGTATTCATTACACCTCAGGTCATGGTAAAAATGAACACGAGGAGAGTGAATCGCTACAGGTTTGTCAGAATAGGTATCTCACTCATAATTAAGAGTGAAGGGGTATCCGACTAAAGACAAAAAAAATCATCATTTAAACGCTGTAGCTTTCTTTTGTGAACCGTTGTACCGGTACATAACTACACAATGGTGCAAGTCTATAACACACTTTAACACTTGCCTAGGGAAAGTAAACGGCATCTGCAATGTACCAGTATAAAAAATAATGCGACTAGAAGAACTTGTATTTTAACAAACTGCTGCTAGAGAGCACACCCTACTGTTCCACAAGTGTCTAACAAACACGTGGTCATCTGTTTTACTAAGGAGCCGCCAGTAGTCTGCCGTTAGGTAAGTGTCATTTTCTCTAGACATTAAACACGTGAAACGTATTTGCGACAACTAGTCGGTTCTCTTAAATTGTTATTAAACTAGCTGATTTGTGTCGCAATACTAATACCGTACTAATATTAAACTGGTTTACTTGCTGGCTGCCCTTTGTAAATGACAGTACAAGAGAAGCAACACTTACCCTTCCTCGGCCACCGTAGTTTATCAGTGGATGTTGGACCTAAATTGCTGGAATATAAAAAACATATAACTTGATTTATTATTGCCCACGTTGGATCTATAAGTTTCCCTTGTCTAAACAGAACGATGTTTTATATTTTAGACAGATTGAAAGCGATACTCTTCCAAACCTCTTCTCGGTCAACGACAAATAGAAAAGATGACGCCATATGTTTAAACGCTTCATCGTGGCGTAGGACCCCGGGCGTTAGGTGAGAAAGTAAGGCTGTCTGTTTGTTCGCCTAATGGCAGCTGGCTGTTTGAGAGAGAGAGAGAGAGAGAGAGAGAGAGAGAGAGAGAGAGAGAGAGAGACAGCACAGTGCCCCCCAGCCCCAGCCTGCAAGGACACACTGACACACACACACAGCACACCAGCCAAACACACTGACACACCGACACACACACACACAGACAACACCGAAAGCCCCCCAGCCACACACACTGGCAATCACACAAAGCCTGACACACACACAACACACACGAACAGCACACAGAACACTCCCAACACACACGCTGACCCAGGCACAGCCCCGACCCCCTCGGGCAGACCGGCTGCAAAGCACCGCAACACCGAGATCGCCTTGCTGATGGACTCCAACGGGAAATACATCGATGAGAAGTGGCTCTTCCCAAAACACACAGTGCCCAAGATCTGGTGTCCGACCACAGAGAAGGCCCTGGAGGCTCTGTGTGAGTCCACCCTCGGATCCCACGGACACATAATCATTCACACAGGCACCAATGATCTGAGGGCCCAGCAGGAGAACGTGGCCAAGTCCATCAGGAGAGTGGCGGAGAGGGCCACCCAGGAATTTCCGCATTCAAAAATCATCATCTCCACCCTGCTGCCCAGAAAGGATTTCCACCAATACACCATCCAGAAGATCAACGCGGAAGTCTCCCGAGGGTGCGCTGTACTACCCAACGTGCACCTGGCACACCACCCCACCCTCGGGCTGCAACACCTGTACGACCACGTGCACCTGCACCAGCGGGAGTCAGCATCTTTGCCAAGACCCTGAAAGACGTCACCCTGGGCGAGACCCAGCCAGCCCCAACACGGCAACAGGAGAGGCCTCAACGTCCACAGACCACAGCACAGCCCACAGACAGCCAGGTGGGCCCCAGGAGCCTCCGTCCACAGCCTGGACAACACAACCGGCACCTGCCCAGCCCAGCCCAGCCCAGAAAGCCCAGGCCCGGCCCAGCCTAGCGCCCAGCCCAGCCCAGCGGACCCAGGTCCGGTCCTGCCAGCCCATTCCAGCACCCAGCCCAGCCATCCCAGCAGCAGGCTCACAGCTATGCTGCAGCCCGCAGCAGACCAGCAGGGACTGGGAGCACAGAGCTGGAGGAGATTCACCACCTCCTGAACCTCATCTACACAAGACTTATGAGCTAAGTCACTGCTATTAAAAAAAAAAAAATTAAATAGATTGTAAAAAAAAAAAAGGGAGAGAAAAGGGGAGGAAAGGAAAAGAAAAGGGGAAAAAGTATATATATATTGTACGTAGAGATTTCAGCAGCAAAACGTAAATATAATTAATATTTAGTGAATTATTACAAAACAAATATGTATTTTTTTTTTCTTCTTCTCCAAAATGTTTTGTTTAATTCTAAGACAAAAAAATAGGAAAATAATTGCAAATATAAATATGATTAAATCTTTGTCCATCACAATGTGGAATATCCAGGGCCTGAGCTCCTCAGTGTTTGGGCTGAAGAGCACAGCCCCAGAGTTTATAGAGAGAGTGAAAGGCCTGGATATCATCATCCTGCAGAAAACATGGTGCAGGGCAGACGTGTCCACTCACTGTCCCTCAGGCTAAAGGGAGATCATAGTGCCCTCACTGAAAAAGACCACAGTCAGACGAGGCAGAGACTCTGGGGGAATAATCATTTGGTACAAAGCAGAGCTCACCAACTCAATAGAGCCAATTAAACGGGGAGAGTCACATTTGTGGCTTAAAATCAGCAGAAATATTGTCTCTGCACAAAATGAAATCTTCCTGTGTGCAATATATATCCCCCCCTCAGAATCCCTATACTATAGTGAGGAAACCTTTACCAGTCTCCACACAGAGATCTGCCACTTCCAGGCCCAGGGAAATGTTCTGATCTGTGGAGATCTGAACGCCAGGACAGGCAAGCAGCCTGACTTCACCAGCACACAGGGAGACCAACATATATTCAGACAAAAACCCCTATATTCCAGCCCTATTGTCTCCCAGAGAAACAGCTATGATAGAGAAATAAATCAAAGTGGGAGACAATTACTGCAACTCTGTCAAGGCCTAGGCCTGTACATTATTAACGGTAGGAACCATTACTGACCTAGACCCTTCCTCTATTAGTGCATTCACTGTCAGGCCAATATCTCCTCTGTCAGACCACAGTCAAATAACTGTGTTCCTTAAAAGAACAGAGCAGACCAGCAACACACAGACACAGCCCTGCAAGCTGTATAACCTCCATCATTCCTACAGATGGGCTCCAAACAGTGCAGAAGAATACCAGAAAGCAATCAGCCATCCAAAAATCCAATCACTATTAAACACCTTTCTGGTTACACCACATACTCACAGTAAACGGGGAGTAAATCTAGCTGTACAAAACCTGAATGAAATATTTAGACAGGCAGCTTTAAAATCCAAACTAAAAATAATTCGGAACACTCAAAAGAAAAAACTGAAAGAAGAAAATTGGTTTGATGAAGATTGTAAAAATATAAGGAAAAGACAACCAGACAACCAAGATTTACGCCTCAGCTACTGTGAAACTCTAAATTACTATAAACGCACACTAAAACAGAAAAAAAATAACCACATCAACAAGCAAATGACAGAAATCGAGGAGTCCATTAACTCAAACCGATTCTGGGAACATTGGAAAAAACTAAATAAATCAAAACCAGAAGAATTGGCCATACAAAATGGAAATATATGGAAAAACCATTTTGAAAAACTCTATCAAAACATAACACACAATGAACAACCATTAGATCAAAACAATATTTATGAAAAACTGAAAAAACTAGAATTGTCAATTAAAGACAACCAGAATCCACTGGACTCTCCAATCACTGCTTAGGAACTTAAAGAGAAACTGCAGACCCTCCAGAATAGGAAAGCCAGCGGGTAGACAGCGTCTCCAATGAGATGCTGAAGCACAGCAGCCCTAAGCTGCAGGAGGCCCTCGCAAACTGTTTAACCTGATACTAAGTGTGGGCTACTTCCCTGACATCTGGAACCAAGGGATTATATCCCCTGTCTTTAAGAGTGGAGACAAATTCGACCCCAATAACTACCGAGGCATCTGTGTGAGCAGTAACCTGGGGAAGGTATTCTGCAGTATCATTAACACTCAGATACTGGCCTTCCTTACCGAACACAGTGTCTTGAGTAAGAGTCAGATTGGCTTCCTTCCAAAACACTGCACTACTGATCATATTTACACCCTACACACCCTAATAGACAAATATGTAAACCAAAATAAAAATAAATTATTTGCTTGCTTTATAGATTTCAAAAAGGCTTTTGATTCAATCTGGCACGAAGGATTATTTTATAAACTCCTCCAAAGTGGTGTAGGAGGTAAAACCTATGACACAATTAAATCAATGTATACGGAAAATAAATGTGGTGTAAAGATTGGCAATAAAAGAACACAATTCTTCTCACAGGGGAGTGGAGTGAGACAGGGGTGCAGTTTGAGTCCAACACTGTTCAACATCTACATCAATGAATTGGCCACAGTGTTGGAGCAATCTGCAGCCCCTGGCCTCACTCTGCTTGATACTGAAATTAAATTCCTGCTCTATGCGGATGACCTGGTCCTGCTGTCGCCCACAGAGCAGGGGCTGCAGCAGAGCCTGTCACTGCTAGAGCAGTACTGTAGAACCTGGGCCCTGGCAGTAAACATGAACAAAACTAAAATCATGATATTTCAGAAAAAACCCAGATATCAGGAAAGTAGATACATCTTCACACTACACCACACCACAATAGAACACTGCATGCACTACACCTACCTGGGCCTAAACATCAGCACTTCAGGTAGCTTTAACCTGGCAGTGAATGCACTAAGAGAGAAGGCCCGCAGGGCTTTCTATTCCATAAAGAAAAAGCTTTATATAAAACTCCCCATTAGAATTTGGCTCAAAATTTTTGAAAGTGTTATCAAACCCATTGCCCTCTATGGCAGTGAAGTGTGGGTTCCGCTCACAGAGCAGGATTACACTAAATGGGATAAACACCCAATTGAAGGCCTGCACACAGAGTTCTGCAAAAACATCCTGCAAATACAGAGAAAAACACCAAACAACGCGTGCAGGGCAGAACTAGGTAAATATCCATTATTGATCTCAATACAAAAAAGAGCAATTAAATTTTGGCTTCATCTAAAACAAAGCAACCCAAACTCCTACCACAGTAAAGCCCTGCAGTACCAAGAACTGAGCCAAAAGAAGAGTCCCCTCAGCCAGCTGGTCCTGAAGCTCACTGCACTAACACACACTAACACCAACCAGCCTCAGGACAGCACTGCTCCAACACAGACAATTCGAGTTAACCAAATTATAACACAACACAAACAAAACTACCTCACCTATTGGGACACACACACAAAACACAAAGCAAATTAGAGTGCTATCGGGCCCTAAAAGACACTACACCCTGGCTGAATACCTGAGCAGGGTGAAAGACAACAAGCAGAGGCAGATCCTAACCAAATACAGGCTCAGTGAGCACAGCCTGGCCATAGAAACAGGCCGACACAGGCAGACCTGGCTGCCCAAAGAGGACCGGCTGTGTCATCACTGTCAACTCCAACAAGTAGAGACAGAGATGCACTTTCTACTGCAGTGTACAAAATACACAGAAATAAGGAAACTTTCTTCCCACAAATAAAAATCTCTGCAAACATTCCCAGACCTGCCAGACTCTCAGAAACTCCCAATCCTCCTCGGAGAGAGTCCAGCTGTGTCCAACTGGCAGCCCAGTACACAGCCGCCTGTCACAGCCTGAGGGACAAACAGTGAGCACTCTATATTAGTTCAAATCTTGTTATATTTCATTGTTGTTATTGTTAAATTATTAATAACGTGGTTATTATTTATATTTGTTTACCATTATTATTATCATTATTATTCTCATCAGTGTTATTGTCTATTTAATGTTCAGATGATGTACTGTGTATACATTGCTTTGGCAATACTGTAAATAATGGTCATGCCAATAAAGCACCTTTGAATTTGAATGAGAGAGAGAGAGAGAGAGAGAGAGAGAGAGAGAGAGAGAGAGAGAGAGAGAGAGAGAGAGAGAGAGAGAGAGAGAGAGAGAGAGAGAGAGAGAGAGAGAGAGAGAGAGATTGGCAGCAGTGTGGAGTAGTTGTTAGGGCTCTGGACTCTTGACCAGAGGGTTGTGGGTTCAAACCCAGGTGGGGGACACTGCTGCTGTACCCTTGAGCAAGGTCATTTCCCTCGATTGCGCCAGTAAAAACCCAACTGTATAAATGGGTAATTGAGCTCTTGAACAGTTGCATATTTCAAGTTAGCTGTAACATTTTATAAGTAACTTTAACTGCAACTGTTTAAAAGCTGAAAACAAGTAAAAAGGTCTAATTAAGCAAATTATCAGTTCAATTAAGGGTCTAGTTAAGTAATTGAGAGCTCGGCTGGAATGAAAACCAGCAGTCACAGGGGGTCCCCAGGACCGAGTTTGAGAACCCCTGAGCTATAGTTCGTAAAAATAGAACAATTAAATAAATAAAAAAAAGCCCAATACAAAAATGAAATAAAATTAGAATTAAAAAAACAAAATATACAGTTTAATTGTAAAATTAGAAGAAAAAAACTAAGATAAAAATCCCGTTTTTAAAAACAGAACAATTAAAAATAGTACAATACGAAACATGGGCCTATTGTCGCGTACACGGGGGAAGTCAGCAGCAGGGCTGAGAGGTGACACGAAGACATAAACCCGATATACGCTCCTTGCAAAGGAGCCGGTGTTACAGGATAATTAATTCTCGAGGTAATTCTCACCCCGGGTGAGTTCTGTCCTTGGCTATCCTCACCCTGTCAGGCCAATTTTCACCCCCGGGGCTGTGAAGGTTTTTTGAGATTTTAGCAATCAGAAAGACAAGAGGATATATGTCCTTTGTGTGATTAACCTTTTTGTTATGTTACTTTACTTAGTTATTATTATTATTATTATTATTATTAATATTATTATTATTTGTTACAAGCCCTTGTCTTTAACCACTGGACCACAGAGCCTCCATATATATATATATATATATATATATATATATATATATATATATATATATATATATATATATATATATAAAAAGAAATGTGTAATTTCTATAATAATATAAATGTGAAATTGGTAAAGTGAGTTAAAAAGCAAAACTGTGCTAAATACATGCATAAAGTATGATAACAATGTTGAAATAACCTATTGTTATTGTAAAGACACTGTATTTTGTGTCACACTCATATTCTTTAACGAATGCAGAATAAGGTAGAAATACGCCCCCTTTGATTGCTCAAGAAGAGTCCGTCACCAACCTATGAGCTTTACCCTTTAACCCCCTATAAACTCCTTAAAAAACGAATATCGGAAGGCGATTTATTACTACACTGTGAATATTTTCTCTATGTAAATTCAGTCATGAACGGCAACACCGACAATCACCTGCCAGGTCTGTATAACAACCCTTTTAGTCGCTTAATCCTAATTGAAATCAATTTAATTGAATGTTATGCGTTCTATTTCTAATTAAATCTGATGTGGGCTATGTCTGTGTCTCAGTTGTCCTCTGGGCGAATACGTAAAACAAATGTACACATACACTCTCACGTTCAGTTTTGCGTCAAAAAAAGCAAGGAAGTCTATGTAGGCGTAGTGAATAAGCATTCACAAATAATGCTTACAAAACAGTCACTCGGAACTGAAACCTCCCTTCATCTCCCTTGCAATGCCAACCCCACATAATTGCGTTTTACGTTTGTATTCTCCCTCTGCGCGGGATGCAAACTTTATCGTTAGAATTTATTGAAACACGTTGCACCTTTTTGAAGTGTAAAGTAATTTTACAAAAATGTGGAGATTTATACCGGGTTACGACACTGACTGAAGACGTCATTAACATACATGCAGTCCCTATATGGTCGGGACAGTCCCGATTTCCTAGCAAATGTCCCGCGTCCCGATGCATAGGAAGAAATGCCCGATATTTACGCATAGACAAAAAAAATCATTTAGTTGAAATCAGCATAAAGTTTTAACATATACTCTCATGTAATGGAAATCACGAAAACCACACGCTGTGCTCTTCGTGCGGCTGACACATCTGCTGATCACTAACTTATACAAAGGTAAGAATTCTGGAGGTGTCAGGCGGCATGTGAAACTTTAGTTATTTACTATTTACTTATGTGTGGAGAATTGCGATAAAAAAAAAATGTGAAGACATTTTTTAGCACAATTATTGGAAGTAAAAGAATCTAGGGCTATAGTTCACAGATACTGTTAGGGAGCATTTCTTGAGAGTGAGAGGGAGGAGAGAGAGCAAAGGTAGCCTGTACTAGGAATCATTATAGTAGATACTAAACACTATGTTTTTCAAGCAAATGCCAAGTCAGTCACATTTTTCAAGAAAACTGACAAATAAATAAAAAACGGACATTTCCAAATTTACATTAAATACTGTATTAATAGTATGGCTTCTTGTAGACTTCTGCAATATAATTTTGTAGTTTATTTGATTGCATGATGTTAAAAGATCTAAATGAAGTTCATTTTTTTTAAAATTATGTTGCAATCCTATAATTTTGTAGATAGTGTTAAATATATATATTTTTTTTTCCAGCAGATAATGATGCTCCAGATGAATCAGCAGGGGTAACACAAAGGATGTCAAAAACCCAGATTTTTACCCTCATGTCAACTGCATCTGTAAACTTTAGTTCCATGATATGCTATTCCATTTTAGGACCATTTTTCCCGAATGAGGTGGGCTTAACTGACTGTAAAAATGTCTGCACCGCTGATGACCAAAACAAAAGGAATTAATATAGGACATAAGGATATTCTGCAAAATGAAATGAGAGCAATCGGGTATTTCATTAAAACATGACTTATTGCTTCCAGGGAGATGGAGCTGTCCTAAGGGAAAGCCACAGATGATTAAAATAACAAATCTGCTTTGTTTGGATACAGATTACTAAATGATAATGTGAAACAGATTATATAAACTCATTGTTATGGTATGATATGTTGTGAAAAGTTTACGTTCTTCAGGCAGAAATCTTTTCTCAGTCACATGGAGGTACATGGGTCACCATTGTGATCGCATGAAAAACTGAGAGTTCCTGTGTTTGAATATACAGCTTTAATGAGGGAGGTTAAACACTTTCCTGTTCATTAAACGCATTTTGCATTGCGTTAATCACATTTGAAATTTAAATAGGTGCTCTAGTACAATATAATGTAATGCATAATTAACTATGTATTGTATTTCTGTATTATTCAATTTGAATGTTACAGGCTGTGAAAAAGGGTGCCAGCGAGACCATTGTTGGACTGATATTTGGATGCTACGCCTTCTTCAATTTACTGGGCTCTTTAATATTAGGGAAATATGTAAGTCTTACGAATCCTGTATTCCTGTTTCATATATATATATATATATATATATATATATATATATATATATATATATATATATATATATATATTATATACACATATATACATATATATATAATCCAGGGCTGGCAATGGAGCGTGAAACAAGCAATGTGATTGGTTGAGCAAGGTTCCAGCTGCATGAATACAGTTGGCGCCTTGTCACATAGTCGGACGGTAGCCATCTTGCTTTTACAGTTACAGATGTAAAGCTGTAACTATGAAACTGAGCGACCAATTACCTGCAAAAAATCCCTAAGTAGTAAGCAGACATGCCGATTTGGACGAAGAACAATTAAATAATAATAATAATAATAATAATAATAATAATAATAATAATAATAATAATAATAATAATACATTTTATTTGGCGGACGCCTTTCAGGACACTCAAGGACATTAAACATTAAAAGTAGGCCTACATAAAATCAAGTGCAGTACATAAAGTCATAAAATAAAGTGCATCAAAATCAACTGTGCAATTTACAATCTAAAAATCTAAAATCAAAGGACCAGACAAAACAGGACAGATAAAAAAAGGAAGGAGGGGTTGGGTAGAGGATACGAACCCGGTTTAGGGTAAGGTTGGGAATAGGATACGGACCCAGTTTAGGGTAAGGGTTTGGGTTGGGAGGGCACATAGGGATACATATTGATAAAGGGAAGGCAAAAAAGAGAGGTAGGACAGAGTGAAACATATGAAACATAGACCATAGACTAAAGGTCATAGGCTTCCTGGAAGAGGTGTGTTTTCAGGAGGTTTTTGAATGAGATGACTGTGTCTGCATGTCGTATGTGTGGGGGGAGTGCATTCCAGAGCCTGGGTGCCGAGCAGCTAAAGGCCCGGGCACCCATGGTGGAGAGGCAGAATGGGGGGGTGATAAGGAGACCAGCAGAGGAGGAGCGGAGGGAATGGGAGGGGGCATAGACTGGGAGAAGGTCATGGAGGTAGGTGGGTGCCAGGTTGTGGAGGGCTTTGTAGGTGAGGAGGAGTGTCTTAAAGTCAATACGGTATTGCACAGGGAGCCAGTGTAGATTGATGAGGATTGGTGTGATGTGTTCAGTTGATCTAGTGCTGGTGAGGATTCTGGCAACAGAGTTCTGGACCAGTCGGAGTCTGTTGGTGAGTTTAGTGGGGATACCAGTGAGGAGAGTGTTGCAGTAGTCCAGTCGAGAAGTGACGAAGGCATGGATGAGGGTTTCGGTGCTGAAGTGTGAAAGTGAGGGTTGGAGCCTAGAGATATTGCGGAGGTGGAAGAATGCTGTCCGGGTCATGGTTTTTATGTGGAATTCAAATGAGAGGGAACTGTCCAGGGTGACACCAATGCTTTTGACTTGTGTTGACAGAGGGACCGGGAAACCATCTATGGTGATGTTGAGGTTGTGCTGTTTGGAGAGAGTGGATTTGGATGAAATGAGCTAGAAGATAGCAACAAAAAAATACCATAAAATAAATTTAAAAAATTGCTGTCTTTATACTGTCACCCCAACTTTGTCACTTAAAGTTATGTATTTTAGCAGTTTGTAAACGCTACAGAAAAATACAAAGACACTTCTGCACATTATCCACCCCTCTCAGACACATACCTTGAAAAATTACTGAAATCCGAGACTTTGTATTTATTTTTCTTCCCCCCGTCTGTTCTACTCAAACAGTGTGTGTCTGCACTGTCAGTGACAGGGAAAAAAATAACTCTGTGCTGTCTCAACTCAGCCCCCTGGTGTATTTTTTCAATGGCAATGTCCACAATATGAAAAATACAGATGTACTATGTTTTGCATGTTGCAATAAAATTAATTTTCTCAGCTTAAATTAGTGTGTAGTTCAAAGTTATAAATGGGACTACTTTATTGGCGTAAGGATAGTTAATAAAAAAGCAAATATTTTTTTGCCCTAAACATGATTTATTTTCTTCAAATCCACAGTTTGACCTGGATTATAAATGCAATAAGGCCCCCGAGGCGTCCGTATATTCGACGTATCCGGATGGCCTGCCGGGCCTTATTGCATACATATATTATTGACGAAAGTTTTGGCTAATGCCATCGACAGTGTGTTGCCAACTTGCCATACTGTAACATTTTGTTCCCTTGCAGATTGTACAAATTGGGACAAAATTTATGCTTATTGCTGGACTGTTTGTATCAGCATGGTGTACAATTATTTTTGGGTAAGTCTATAAATGTATTGCTTTTCTTAGAAGGCTCTGCTCAGTTTGGTAAAAAAAAAAAAAAGAGACAAAAATTAAAATAACTACATATGAATTTAAGTATTGGTTCCAGTCCAGATTTGTTTTGAAGTGTGCAAAAACAAACAGTGGTAGATATAATAGAAGATTCATTCTTGTTTTTTGTTATGTTTACCCCTAGTCTGCTTGACAGAGTGCCAGATGGAACAGTTTTTATACTTATGTGCTTCATCACAAGATCCATAGATGCTATAGGCTTTGCTGGAGCAATGACATCCTCTTTTGTTACTATTGCAAAGGTCTTTCCGAACAATATCGCTACAGTGTTTGTGAGTAGAACAAATAAAAAAGCTGTAACTGGGTTCTGGTCAAACCCATGAGAGTGAATTTAAATATACATCTAACAGTGGATGTCTGTTTCTTCATGGTATTTCAGGGTCATATTTTAATGATTTACATGACTATATTGTAACCATGACTGTGTGCATTCTTTTAATGTTATGCAGTTGCCATTTGTAGGAATTACTGATACAGAATTTCAAACATGCTGACATTTTGTTTTCATTTCAGGGATGTTTGGAAATTTTCACAGGGCTTGGTTTTGTACTAGGGCCTCCAATTGGTGGCTTTTTGTACCAATCGTATGGATATGAGATCCCTTTCATTTCACTGGGATGTGTTCTTCTTTTAATGGTGCCATTTAACATATGTGTTTTACCAAGCCACGGTATGTCGTATTGTGAAATATTTTTGACTAAAATAGCCTCACGTTTTGTGTGTCATCAGCATTCAATATTAAAAAAAAAAAAAAAAATCGGTTATTTTTAAAAGGGTTATCAAAATGACAGTTCCATGTGAGCTATTGAAAATGGAAACTGTTTAAGAAAAAAATGAAAGGGAAATTAATCTGCATTTAAACCCCTTTGTAATAGTGTTCAGGCAACAGTGTTCATTGTGAATGAAAGAAAAGCAACACCACATGGGCTGTTGTTTAAACTGTGGAATAAGCCAAGATAAATTGAAGCTGCAGTGTCCCACAATGATGTTCAAGTTTACACTAATAGACAATTCCTTTTTGTGTGTGTTTAGTATGAATTAGGGTTTTTAATCTTGGCATTTTCTTTTAATCAATTAATCACCGTATCTGGATGATTAATTAATCAATTAATCACACCCCTTTGCTGTAATATGCAATTGTAGTGAAAGACAACTTAAAGTAACACTTGGTATTAATGCTATTTTGTGCAAGCATTTATTAATGACACCTAACAGTTAACAGGCAACTTTAATTTAACAATAAATAAAAATGTTTACTTGCATGTAATCTGAAGTTAGCCAAAGCAAGTCTTTTAATATACTACATAAAATACTGTGCCATGTGTTACTGTAAATTAGCAGCGCTACTACGTACAACCAATACTGTGTTGAATATGTTGGCCTGTTTTTCATATAAACTTGAAACTAACAGGTAATTTATTGAATTGAGTGCTATTTTATTTTAGTTTAATTTAGTTAGCTGAATATGTCATATTTAAGACTTAGACTTGTTTAAAAGAAAAATCAACTTACTTGCGACACAGATGAGAAGATAAACTCATAGTACTGCCGTGAAAGGAAAGCACGGAAAAGCAAATCTTGCAACTTGTTACAATCACTATTCGTAATTGTATTAACTCCATTACAAAAATTAGGCAATTATTAAAATGCTGCGCTCTCGTTTTCTCGTTCTTCATTCCACTTTTAAATGAGAAAGTAATGACATGGAGGATTTAAAACCCCATGTAATTGTTTCACAGCAAAGCCCCATAAATGAAACAGATTTTACTATTATTATTATTATTATTATTATTATTATTATTATTATTATTATTACAGTATTGTTATTACAGTATACCTGTGACTAGTCTTTAAATAGTGTTAATGCAATTACAAATAGTAATTGTAATGTTTGCCCAGCTTATTTTTTTATTATAACTTTATTTATGATTGTAATAAAGATTTGTTTAATAAAATGTTGCACCCGTTTGCTCGTTTTCTACATTCTGCATGCAGCAAATCCCGTTAATTTGAACTAAAAGCTATCCCCGCCCCCTCTATTTATAAACTGAAACTTTATCTAAATCTGGACTTGTGTTTTATTTTATTTGTGAACAAAATGTATTTGATATTAAAACAAGCCGCCACTACACTTTCAAATGAAGGAGGGCTGGGCGACAGAGGCTCTGAGCTACGATAGGTCTGAAACAACACAAGCTCTGTGGACGGGGTTGGTCAGATTTAACAGGGGGTTGGTCAGATTAAACGTGATCCCTGCCTGGTTGGACAGTTGATCGAGTCATCCTAGAGATCCACCGAGTCTGCCATTTACTGTGGAGCTTTTACAATCACAAGGAAGTCCGAAAAAATATTTTCCAGTTTTGGCGCCCCCCCCTAATAACCTGAAAAACACTGTTCTGAGCTAAGGCAAAATGTTGGGTATATCTCCCTGTAACCCATTTGACATCATCTTTTGAAGTACTCTCCACCATCTTTCTGGATTTCTTTCACACGCACTGCTTTTTGTTACAGCACGGGGTAGACTAGATTAGTCGATCAATGATTTTTTTAAATTGATCAACACCCACAGACATGATTAATTGATTAATTGATTAAAACCCCTAGTATGAATACATTCAGCTAGTTTAGCTGTCTACATTTTATCAGAAATGAGTCATTGTGGTCAGTTTGCTTATATTTCCATTTTCTAAAGGTTGTTTTAGCTATTAGTAAACCTCTGCCAGGCAAGAGGCTTTTTTTACTTGTGTAATATATATATATATATATATATATATATATATATATATATATATATATATATATATATATATATATATATACTGTATATGTAAGAGGATTACTAGTAATGCAGGTTCGTTATTCAGTAACAGTAACAGTAACAAATAGTTCTAAAACACCCAGGAACAACTGTATCATTTTTAGTGAAAATATAAAATTGTGCTATGATCTTATAAAGCAAAATCAAATCTAATCTAATTCAATATTTAAAATACTGTAATAAAAAAAAAAAATAGCTAACACGGACCCTATTATTCCAAACACGCTAATAAAATGTTGTATTTTGTTTTCTTTTAATACATAGATGCCACTCCCAGCAAAGATTCTTTTTGGAGGCTTTTCACTCTGCCGAAGATCGTGCTTATATGTTTCGTTATTTTTGCTATGAGTTCATCTCTTGGTTTTCTGGATCCAACCATGACCCTCTTTATAAAGGAAAAGGTAAACCTGAGATTCCATAATAGGCCTCATTTGGCCTCATAATGCCTCATTTTACTGCTTGTTATTATTATTCAGAAGTTGGATTTGCTTTGATTATTTATTTGAGCTTTATTTTATTTCTGTCAAATACCTTTAAGTTCAAAATACACAGCCTTTTGACATGTTTTGGCATTTGCCATTTTTCCAAATCTACCAAAACTGTTTCTGTAAATACTGTATCCCTCAAGAAAAATCGGACAGACAAAATGGCTAGTTCAGCAGAAAGTTTTTGAAACATCATTGTCTGTATGATTGCTAATGTCCTTTTTTACATAAAATAAAATTCTATCAAGTTACACACTGTAGTCTGATGCAATAATAATAATTTTGACAGAAGCTTAATTATGCTTTTCCTTTTTTTGCAGTTCAACATGCCAGCACATTATGTAGGACTCATATTCGTCAGTTTGGCATTGTCATATTCACTATCATCGCCTTTATTGGGAGTAGTTAGCGACAAAATGCCTGTAAGTAAAGTTTTTTGTTGTTTTTTTAAAGTCATTTAAATTATAAATTGAACACTTTCAGTCATTTAAGCACTGCAGAATTTAACACACCAAGGGTAGCCAAGACTGTGGTGTCAAATTTGAATCAAGGGTCATAAAATGGGTATGGGTATAAATTTCTGGGTGCATCAGCTTGTAATTTCAACTTGTTCATTACAGACCCTTCGAAAATGGCTTATGGTGATTGGAGGAATGTTATCGGCCGTTGGCTTTTGTTTATTAGGCCCTGTGCCAATTTTTAACATTAAAAGGTATGTTTTTTAATATAGGTAGTCATACAAAATCCCAGAGTGACATTTCATGACACAGATAGTTTTGTATTTAGAGACGTGGCAGTAGGGATGCCACCTGGCCCCATAATTCCTTTGGGATGGGATGGGGGTTTTAAGTTGCCCTTAAACTGAAAGAAATAAACACGTGAATTGAGCACTAAACACTTGCTTCTGCTTCTTAATTATCAGAATCATTGTGATAATACTAATCTTAAAAAATAGGAAAGCACTTTGAATAAACATTTATTTTATAAATTAGTATTTCAGTTATCAATATTTAAAACTTGCTATTTATAGCCTATGAATTAGTAATATATAGCCCTAATTTACACTGACTCTCCCAATTAAATAATAACACTGATTGGTTGTTCACGCTGTCAGGTGTTAGGAATAGGAACAGCTGGTCAGTACTATGATTTGAGCAGGAGAAGGCAATATACTATTAGAAACTATTCCTCACTGCGCTGCAGTCCCACTCCCCTCTACATGCATATCACACAATAACAGTACTGTACTCAGTATGTATTCAATGAATGTGTATTCACTTTATTGAAACACATTTTCACTAACCGAGAACACAAAAAAAAACATACCTACACAATGCAGTGGCGCAGTCACGTTTAATTACAAACAATGCAGTGTTTCCTGCATCATTGCACTATCCATGCTGCATAAGTGCCTAATCATGCAACATGTGATCAAATTCAAATTACAAGCGGATTATTTTACATTGGTTGGTATAGGAATGATTTTGTCCCAGTGGTTTTAATCACTATATGCGGTTGATTCTTATGTCAGTGATTCTTATAAAATGACTGCACTGTATTAATGAATGGCAGAATATATGGAATAAAAAAAAAAAGGGTAAGAAGTTTTACGAGGCCCAAAGTAAGGTTTAAATTAGGGAAGGGTGGTATGTGTGGAATAGAAATGAGGAGGTAGCATTAATAAGGCTTCTTATAGGGCATTCAACACTTAAAGAACACTTATATAGGATTGGAGTGCATGAGAATGGGTTATGTATGGAATGTAGTGTAAAGGAAACAGTGAGCATATGATGGTGGAATGTGTTTGATATAGGGAGGTGAGAGAAGATAGGTGGAAAGAATTTAGGGCTTTCAATATTTCCAATAATTTTTTTAAAGGTGGTATAGGTGATGGAGATAAAATAGAAAAAGGTATTATTGGGAGTATTGGAAAATATATTAGAAAACCAGAAGATTTAAAAATATATAACATATAGAAATTTTAAAATAAGTGTTCACAGCAGTTTTAGTTGACAAACCTGAACACTAAGTGGCGACAGTAAGTTTTGACAGAAACTTGGTGGCCATAAACCAAATAGAGGAAGGAGTGTGTGTGTGCTGTGATTTTTGTACTGTTTCAGCTTGGTAGTGAAGGCGAATGCCCAGCCTACAAGTGTGTTATTCTTCTGTTTGAACCTTTGTCCCTAGTGCCGTGTTTTGTTTGATTCTGTGTTTTGTGTTATTTTGTTTAATAAAGTGTGCAACATCGCTTTAAAACTGCAGCTTTCTGTCTCCTAGGTCTATTTCCACCCAAAGCCGTGATGCTACCCTGTCACACTGACCTATTTTTTTTTAATTTGAGATTGTTCTTAATGTTTTTAGCCAACTGTGGTTGTTTGTCCTGATGCTAGTCCTTATTGGGTTTGCGTTAGGCATGACAGGAATCTCCACTTTCCCTGAGATCCTCACTTGTGTAATGTAAGTAGTCTGACTTGCATGTGTGTGTGTGACTTTTTTGCATGTGTGAAAGAGCTATGTAGTGTAGTGCTACTAAGATGTATTTAAATACTTATCTGCAGAAGGAGTTGTTTCTATTCATGAAACCAAAACTATTCTGCTTTAATAATCCTTGGTGAGATTTACTTGTAGAGTAAAAATGTCTCATGCTATGCAAGAAAAAACAATTGAGATGAGTTTGAAAAATCCGATTTTCATGAAAATCTTTTCATACTGCCAGAATAAAATGTTAACATTTGAAATGTTATCATTATTAGCTTAATTTCTCTTCTTTGTAGGTGTCCTCTTCATTCAAAAAATGGGCACCCTTATGTGCTGTTTGTGTCCATCCGGCTGTCACACTTTACAAAGTGAACGTGATAACCACCTTGATTTTGCATCAGTCTTCACCAAACATTTATCATACGCTCCTAGTCTGCTACAGATGTTTCAGATTGCATTTGGCATAATACAATGAATACTATTATACAATTAAAAGGACCTCCTGTATGCGTGTGCACAGGTTCTTATGCATATCTGGTTTTCAAATGTTATTACAACACAATATAAAGAAAATAAATAAAGAAGGCCCATGGGAATCTATGATTTAATTTATAACTGGGTTTGTTTTCTATTGTGAAAAAGAAAAACAATTTTCTGTGCATATATAATATTTGTATAATTTTATTTAAGTGTGTGTGTGTATATATATATATATATATATATATATATATATATATATATATATATATATATATATTTTTTTTTTTACAGCGAAAATGGATTTGAGGAGGGCTTAAGTACATTAGGCCTCGTGTCTGGTATGTTCGGTGCAGTGTGGTCATGTGGGTAAGTCAAACCCATTTTTATTAAAAAAATAAAATATATATTACAAATTATTAATTAGTAATTAACAGTAAACCTATCATCAGGCTCAAAACAAAGAGCTAACAAAAAGCCTTACAGGTCATTCTGTGACAAATCACCCAACAGGTAACCTTTTTTGGGGGGGGGAACCCCAATAATAATGTATGGGAAGGTCAAAGTCTGCTTTACATATACAAAGTTACAGAAAGGAATATTTTTTGTTTCCTTTTAAACGTGACCAGTAAATTGCACTTTTTTTTTACCTTCAGTCTTTATGAAATGTTGGATTTCAAACCCACAAATGATGGTCTTGTGAAAGCTGAAGTGAGACTTAGGCACTGACCACTGCATAGCATGTTTTCAAGGGGTATGCAGCATTTCTCATCATTCTCTAGCCAGTGATACTGCCTTGATTTCCCCCCTGGGTGCTTGGATTTGATAGATAAATCAAAGTCTCCAAACTCTTCAGAGAGATTTTCAATCACGTAATGGAGTTTGAACTACCGAAGCACAGCTCCTTGAAAAATAACACGTCTGCTGCACTATTTCTGAAATAAATCTTTTTTTTAATCATTTAAACCTTTTGTGTACATCCCAAAACATGTGTGTTCATTTTTGTACACTGCAGTTATATCTCCTTTTTAAACCTGTTTATTTATATGCTTATACCACAGGAGTGGATATATTTTTTGTACTCTCACTGGAGTGGGATAATAGGAATAGGATAACATGCTTACCGGGACTACTTTCCAGTGTGTCTTTGCTTACATTCCAATCCAGTGCTGTGCTGCTGAAATTCAGGACGGAGCTGCGTGTTGGTGGTTCAAACAATACTGCCACCTATATGTGTTTTATAACAATGTTAAAGGGGGCATCGGTGCAGAAAGACGGGTCACGCTCTTTACCTGGTGCAGAAAGAAGGGCCAATGTAAAACTACGACATTCTTTTGAGCATATGAAACGTTCTCTTTGAGCCTGTATAATATGAATGTGTGTAATGGAAATATTGTATAGGTGGTTTCTTAGTATTTTGCAGTGTAGTTCAACGAGCGGACAACATGTTGATTAGGCTTCATAAACTGAAGGATCTTGAAAAGGTCAAGAAGGAGGGTCATTTGATTTGGTGTGAAATTTCGATGACTCGTCACGTTTATGACATAATCTCATGTTAGGAGAGTCAGGAAATATACCCACTAGACTTCCCTGATTAATTAATTGATTTAATATAAAAAATGTTCATATTATATTGCTATTTATTTAAAATATATACTTGTGGTATAAACAGAATACTGAATGATCGTTTGTTGTATTCCCCTTAGCAGTGTGTCCTTGCACAAACCACTTGCTCCTATCAGGGCTTGTAATTTACTGTGACATCCTCCTGCGGTGAATAAAAACCGTATACCACGAATGATCATTCAGTTTCTTCTCTCTCTCTCTACATAGGAATTGTTTTGAAAAACATTTTTGCTCGGAGCCATATAAAAGTCCACAGTTTGTTTTCAAACACTTTACCTTGACAAAGGTATGTTAAACTTACCAAACGGTTGGGAAGTTGGCTCTCGTAATGGATTTACTGTATTTTAAGTAACTCGTGTACAGTAAATATTTTATGCATTCTAGCATTGTTTTATTGTAACCTAAACCACAATGTTTTGTTTTTATAGAATGTTCTTTGGTCCAATGCTTGGTGGATTCCTTGTAGAAAAAATTAATTTTGAGTGGTCTTCAGCCATTCAAGGGAGCATTGTGTTAATTGCTGTAAGTACACAAAACAACTCTGTTTTTTGAAAGACTATACAGTAATCAATAAAACAGATTTACCCTTGTGTGGCTGTGATTTATCTTTTTTTATTTATTATTGATTTTCAGTAGTATGTTGTTGCATTGATTATAATGAATTTGCAGTAGAATTATTTTGACCAAACGTTATCAGTAACCATTGTGACACTATAGTATAAGAGTTAAAATAAACAAAAAACATAATAAAAAATATAAAAAAATGATGCATGTTACTACATTCAAAAAAATATAAGCCTTTCATTTGATTATCAAAATAATTAATCCTAATTCATTTTCTTGTTAGTCCTCCCTCCTGGGTATATACTTCATCATAGAAGGAAGGTGGAAAAAAAGGTAGGTGTGATCTACAAGAATGCCTAAATGTTTTTATAAATCTGCCTCAGAAGTTTACAAACTGCCGCTGAACTGTCAAGTTTGTATCTCGCAGATCATTTAAGGTAGTGACTTCATATTTCCAGGGCTAATTAAACTTAACATTTTAAATGTGTGTAGTGACCTTAACTGCTGACCCATTATGACCTGGTCCATCCTTTGGTACAGCTGTGCTCACCTGCAACTTATAAACAAACAAAAAAAAGTGTCTATTTTGATCAATATGAAAATGCAGTAAGTGCACACAAATACACAAAAACAAAGTGCTTCTAAATTGAATGCACCAAATTGACAAACACTGGATCATGTTACTATCTTTCACATCATTCCAGTCAAAGTGAGGTATCCACTGCTTTCAGGTCCATTTGCTTCACACGAACGTTTCCATTTACTAGGCTGATGAGCAACATTGAATATATTGTACCCCAATGATAATTAACACAGAAACGGCTCTTTATTCTAGGTCTCCTCCAACATCTACGACTGGATCAGATGAAGAAACATCTCCTTTGTTGCCCAATGAGATATAGCCAAACTATAAACTCTCCTGAACAAAATGCATTCATGTTTCAAATTTATACTACAGCACATACTGTAAGCTGATCTGTTTTTGCTGTTGTACAAGAACAAACAAGTGCATGGAAGCAAAATCTTATTAGCCCACTACTAGCCTTTTCCATAATAAGTTTGCAAACAATGTTTTTACTACATCAAAATAATTTTATTTTGTTTCTTTATTCTTTATAATCAGAGTAGTCTGTCTCGGGGCAGCCAGAGATGATTGTTTTAACCAGGTCCTAGATTTGATTGGTTTTTATTTTAATGTAAAATGTACAGAATAATACAATAATTGCCACAAAAGAAATGACAGCACTCTGTTTTAGTAAGGAAGCAAGTACCACTATTTTTAGGCTTTTATAGTGCTCTGAAATGTTATCTACTTAGGTTTATTTAATGTTTAAACAGGTCTGCAAAATGTAAGTGAAATTTTATTCCATTACCTGTGGTGTTTGTTTTATTGCTATATGGATTAGTGAAGGCAAATGCTCACGCCCCAGCACTTAAACCCACCTGTCTCTGAGTCTCTTTAACGCTTTGCCACTGGGATTCGAGCACCACAGAGAAACAGAGCGGGATTGTGGGTTGCAAAAAAAAAGGCAAGGCAACTGATAGGGGTGTGCCGATTCACACGGTGAACTGTGATATTATTCTTGACATTACGATTATCGATACAGTGTCATATCGATACAACTTTATCTATTACATGTACATGAGCATGCATTAAATTGTGTCTACACAGATAATTAGAGAATATTATTTATCATGTATAGCAGCCTCACCTACCATTCACTGTGTTCAGGGTGTTTTTTTCAAGTCCGCCGGAAGCTGAGTGGAGGCGGGTTATTAATGTTGATAATCTCATCAGGGCGACGGCGAAATTTGACCTGCTGTGGCCAGTTTAAAATCCAGTGTGGACTCGCTCATGTTCTGTAAGAGCCACACTGTGTGTAAAAAATTGTAAACAGTTTTGCTGCCTCTCCCTTTAAAAGCATGTGTCAATATTTCTGAATGCGCTATGACGTCGGTCTGTAAGGGGGGAAAAAAACACATTATCACACATTTGAATAAACTGAAGTGCGAGAAGAACGGTAACAAATGCACTAATACTAATAACAATTTCATCAAGTACAAATGCTTGTAAGAGAGGTGCTGTATTAAACCAGCAGAATACAGTATCCCCAGTTTCATGCAACAGTTGTGGCGGTGACCAAACGTGGTCGTGTTGTGTTAACATTTAGTATTTAATATCATAAATAGCAGAACCAACTCACTGCAATTTAAAGTTGTTGCCTGTTCGTCACCTCCTGGGGTTGCCTGTCCCAAGACTGCCATCCTGTCACACTGAGTAATGCAATTACTTTGTAAAAATGTGTCTTTTGCCACTTTGCTTATTGCAAAGAAACTATGATGGCAGGGATTTAAAAATACAAAAGTGATGTCTACTTTTTGTGCCTAAATGCACACAAGAAAAATGTATAACTTTAAATACTGTGTGAGAAACAAAGTGAGGCCTTCACAACTTGGTATTCTGGAATATGACAGTTTAACATATAATATTATAAGAACATAAGAAATTTTACAAACGAGAGGAGACCATTTGGCCCATCTTGCTCATTTGGTTGTTAGTAGCTTATTGATCCCAGAATCTCATCAAGCAGCTTCTTGAAGGATTCCAGGGTGTCAGCTTCAATAACATTACTGGGGAGTTGGTTCCAGACCCTCACAATTCCCTGTGTAGAAAAGTACCTCGTATTTTCTGTTGTGAATGCCCCTTTATCTAATCTCCATTTGTGACCCCCTTTATCTATGCCCCTTTATCTAATCTCCATTGCAAATCATTATACTTGTGTTAGATTTAGCTGGGAATCGTGCAGCATGTGATTGGAACAGGAAAGTGAAAGTAATTTTTTGTATTTATTTAACTTCAATAAGTTAGTAATATACTTTAAAGGTGTAGGGTCGTTTCCACCAAACCAAACAACATTAACATTGTCTTTAGGTACACAAATATAAATATCCATTCCAAGAATAAGGACAACCCTAATATAGCGCTTCATAATTTCAAGATCAGATTATAAAGGTTGGAATGCCACAAAGGCATTAGGTTGCAATATTTTCTACCTCAAGAGGAAACTGCAGAATTAATGTGTTATTGTTTTTGTTTTAAATGCTTCTACAAATGCTGTTGTTTTTGTATCTCTTTTGGGCTGCTCCTTTTCTGGGTGTAGATTTAAAAGCTCTTAATGTTAACAATAACACCTGGAATGTTGTCTTTCCTGGTGTGTCTTCAGAGGAACTACACCCACACACATTTTTGTTTTTTATTGACAGGAATAAATTTTTCTGAAAACAAGCTTTGCAACACAAAGGTAAACCAAATCCTACTTAAATGTGTAGCAGATTTCAATTTAGGAGAGTTAACTAAGCATTCATTCAGTGTAAAAGTTTCTAGAGCATGTTTAATCACATCAGGACTCACCATGCAGCCACCCAAGAGCTACAGAGTCAGAGGACAACGCAGATCTTGGGCAGCTTACAGGCAAGCCCGCAGGCGCCCGACCAGACCAGACGGGTCGCTGGTGCGCGCGCGGTGAGCCGAGGACACCCTGGCCAACCTAACCCTCCCTCTCCCCGGGTGGCGGTTTGCCATTTGAGTGCCGCCCCCTGGAAGCTCCCATCCTCGGTCGGCAAAGGAATAGCCTGGACTCGAACTCGCGACGTCCAGACTATAGAGCGCATCCTGCACTCCACGTGGAGCGCCTTTACTGGATGCGCCACTCGGGAGCCACATATGGTGACCTACTTTTTAATGCTACTGACACCTCTAATGTATTACGTTTCACCTTATGAGGGGTAATATATTAGTGACCTATCTTATTAGTTTTGCAGTTGTCTTGTGTTTATAATGTTTTGTGTTATTCCCTACCACTTGCAGTACTTACTATCTCTATATAATTTATGGGACAATATTTCCCTAAATATCACAGTAGGATATACATCTCCAATGTTTTAGAGGCATTGGACAGGTATTGATTACAATTATCTCAGGTCTCATGGATGCCCTGGAAAATCATGTAAATTTAAAATGTTTGTACATTGAAAAGGTTTAGAAAATCTAGCTATCTGTAGTTGAGAGGTGTGGCTAGCCAATCCCAGGAGTATGTTACTAAACCTGTTCTACTACTGATACTATTAAGTGTGTTTCCTTAAATGTTAAAACAGTGAATACTGGTACAACAGTTGCAACTATGGTTCTGACGATATACTATACCAGTGTTAGTGGCTCCAGAGAGGTAATTATTATTTTATTACTTTAAAACGCTGTCTTACACCAAACTAAAAATGGCTAGATTTCCTTATTTTTTCAATATCAAGCATGTTATATATTCCTGATACAGATAAACAAAACCATATCCAACACTTGTTTTTACACATTAATTTCTTTCAAGATACAGTTTTGAAGATGTTGGCTTACGTTACAATCTTGTAACAAACACATTTCTTAAGGATATGTCTTCATTTAGTTTTGTTACTTTATTAATAAGGTGAAACAGCAACAACAAGCAATCTTTCAATATCTGGATTCCATGAAGATAAAATATAATCTCATTGACATTGCGGCCAGTAATGATTTGAAAGAAGAAATGTACCGAAAAACTGGAAAGACTGAAAAAATGCCACCTCAGATCTTCAATGGAGATATCTACTGTGGAGTAAGTACAACCAGCCTAGCTTTAGTATGCTCTACGCATTAGGAACCTGTGATGTTCTCAACCTTGCATTGATATATTTTGGTATAAATGTACCTACAATGATTCAGTTTCTTTTTCACTTCATACCTCAGATTGTGTGTAGACATATAATAATGGATGGCAAAAGAATTAGGTTCTTCTGCCTCTTAGCCAAACAAATATTGTTAGAGTTTGTTATTTATTACTTTTAATAGCATCCATTTACATATTCATTTATTAATTTGTTTAACTTATGTGGCCAGTTTGGCAGAAAAAGGGTTAAGTTAGGGTTCTCTCTAGTGGACACACCCAGATTTTTTATTTGTATAAACTGAGAACACCTGTTTTGAGAAAGCTTTGTTTGGAAGGATACCACAGATTGGCCAATATTGCCCCAGTTGTAGTTTTGCACATTGTATTAGTTTTGCACAAGTTTGGGCAGGTGCCTAGGTAGTAACCACTTGTTAAAAAAAAATAGTAGCATGCTAGATTTTAATCTAGAGACACTTGTTGTAATCAAGAAAGATCAGCAGTATATATTGTAAACTTATCCTATATCTGAAGCAAATTATTTAAATGCATCAAAGGAGTCTGAACTTGGGACTGGGACTATCTCTTGTAGAACTATAACCATGTCTTTCCCCCCCCAAATCCTAACCATGGATTCTACGTTGGATGGAGAGGTGCCTGGGCCATCTTTGCCAATTAATGAGGTGGCTGAAGAACAAACGGACAGGGGTGGGGCAGGGTTAATACATCCAGGTCCTATGTGTACATACCTAGAGACAGAAAAATCAAGTCTTTTAATGGGTTAACACAAAGTGATGTGCATACTGTAGATATGTTTGCACAAGAGATTGAGCGTGCAATGCGGGCAGGTGGTATGTCCCAAGTAGAACAGATTGGGTCCTGCTTTAGATGAGGCTCGATTACAAACCTCTGGTGTTCAAACAAATCCGACTGTGCTGTTAGAAGTTTTAAAGGATGTTTTTGGGGAATGTAGATCTCTGTCACAGTTGTTAGCTGCATTTTATGAAAGAAAGCAAGGGGAAAAGGAATCTCTGAGGGAATACTTGCATGTGCTACATCAGCTAGCTCAATCTATTTGCAGTAAAAAAGGGGGGGTGTTTCCTGATGAAAAATTGGTATTGAGGAATCAGTTCATTGCTGGGTTAGGGGATACCTTGTTGAGGGAACTACGTAAGAGAGTTAGGGAGAATTCCAGTCTTTCTTTCCTTCAAATAAGAGAAGAGGCTTTCTATTGGGCAGAGGAGGAAGATTGTCTTTTAGTGTCTGGTAAGCATGTAAATAATTGAGTAATACAGGCCGAATCGGAGAGTGAAGGTGTCATTTTGGGCATGAGCCAGCAAAAAGCAATCACCTTGCCCAGACCCTGAGAGAGCAAGGACAGGCTGTAGCCCAGTTGACTGAGACTGTGAAGGGGTTGGTGCAACGAAATGTAACTCATGGGGATAGCAGCAAATGTGCCTCAGTGTGATACCAAGCACGCCCTCGGTACACTGATTCAGGGCAACCAATATGTTTCCGTTGTAAAGAGGCAGGACATATTTCAAGAAATTGTCCAATACGTCAACGAGATAGAGTAGTGTCTAATGCCGCTAATCCGGTGGTGGAAGGGGAAGTAAACGGCTCCCCCTTGTGTTGTGAGGCACTCCAAGCTGAATTTTTTTTAAAAGTTGTTGGGGAATGCCCTACTATTAAAATAGAAATGGGAGGTGTGGAGGTCCACTGTCTAATTGATACAGGAAGTCAAGTTAGCACTGTCAGTGAATGATTCTTTAAAAATAACTTTGAAGACAAGGGTTATGTTCTCTCTAAAATCAATTGGTTATGGTTAACGGCAGCGATTGGGAAGTGCCATATGTTGGGTATTTTGAAACTGATATTCAAGTGAAAGACAAAATCATTCCAAAATGTGGGTTTTTGGTAGTCAAAGATTTTACTGATTCTCAGGGTGAGAAGCAGAGAAGAGATGTTTATGGGTTGTTGGGATGAATGTGTTGGCGAAGTGTCCATGTCTTTTACCTGTAAAGTTAGCTACATCATCTTTGCAATCTGTAACGGTAGCTGGTCAACAGGTTGACCCAGTTAATCAGTTTAATGCGGTGCAGCTGAAATAGCTGGGCTTGAGACGGTGAGAGTACCTGCAGAGTCAATAAAAACAGTTATGGCTACAGGGCTAATAGGAGTAAAGGGGATTAATCAGGGGTCCTTTCAAATGCTCAAATAGCTAGAGAGGGTTCCCCTAAGATTCAATTTAAGAGTTGATCAGATAGTGTCAACTGAACCTTTGGCATGTGTTAGTGACTCGAGTCAACAGCCACTAGAGGGCGTTGTTTCCTTGGATTGGACAAAAATTAATTGCAAAAAATGAATTGAATTGCAGTGTGGAACAAGGTAAGCTTGAGAGTTTGATTTTTAAACATCGGTCAGTTTTTGCCAGGGGAGATCAAGATTTAGGCTACATCGAAAACATCAGATTCCCTTGGTAGACGAGGTTCCGGTCTCCCAGACGTATCGGCGACTGCCTTTTGCCCAATATCAGGAAGCGCAGGAACAAATACATAAGTTAAGTTGCTGGAGGGTGGTATTATCAGAGAAAGTTGTAGTTCTTATGCCTCTCCTGTAGTTTTAGTGAGAAAAACTGATGGGAGTTTGCGGCTATGTATAGATTACCATAAGCTGAATGATAAAACATGTCGCGATGCTTTTCCCCTTCCTCGTATAAATGAGACCATTGAGGATATGAGTAGGGATAGGTACTTTTCTACATTGGATTTAGCGAGCGGCTACTACCAGGTGGCATTTGCTGAGGAAGATCGTTGTAAGACTGTCACTCCGTCTGGGTTGTATGAGTACACCCGTATGGCTTTTGGTTTATGCAATGCCCCTGCGACATTTCAAAGATTAATGCAAAATACAATGAGTGATTTGATTTTCCAGATTGTTTTGGTTTATTTAGATGACTTACTGGTTTACTCTCCCACATTTGAAGAACATCTTGCACATTTACATGTTGTGTTGACCTGTTTAAGAGAAACAGGGTTGAAAGAAAAAAGGTCCCCGGTTCAAATCCCACCTCAGCCACTGACTCACTGTGTGACCCTGAGCAAGTCACTTAACCTCCTTGTGCTCCGTCTTTCGGGTGAGACGCAATTGTAAGTGACTCTGCAGCTGATGCATAGTTCACACACCCTAGTCTCTGTAAGTCGCCTTGGATAAAGGAGTCTGCTAAATAAACAAATAAATAAAAATAAAAATAAATAAAGATCTTTCTTGGGATTTCCAGGTTATTACAGGAGGTTTGTTAAGGATTTTGCAAATGTAGCGGGACCATTGCATCTCCTGGTAAACCTTTGTAATTCAGATGGCAAGAAAGGAAAGAAAGGAAAGACAAGGGGGGTAAAGTTATCAGATAAAGATTTTGTAGCACTTTGGTCTGATAAATGTTCACAGGTGTTTAGAAAACTACAAGATCAGTTAACTACGGCTCCAGTACTTGGTTATGAAGATATTAGCCTACCCTTCATTTTGGAAACTGATGCAAGTTTACTGGGCTTAGGAGCTGTTTTGTCCCATGGAACAAGAGGGGGGTTCTAGGGTCATTGCATTTGCTGTCTGGCGGTTGAGACCTACCGAAAAACATGATTCCAATTACAGCAGCATGAAATGAGAGTTTTTAGCTCTGAAATGAGCTGTAGTTGAAAAATGTAGGGGTTCTCTACTGGGAGCAAAGTTCATAGCCTACACTGACAATAATCCATTGTGTCATTCAAACTGCAGATGGGTGCTGTTGAGCAGCGCTGGGTAATGCAGCTTGCTGGTTTTGATTTTGAGATCAAATATAGGCCAGGATGTAAGAACATCCCTGCAGATGCATTATCCAGGAACCCCAGAGAAGAAATAAATGAGGAAGTGACCCAGATCACTAGCGTCACTTGTGGTGGAGTAGCTTTGGGTCCCGACTGGTGAGAGGATGACAGTAGGTTGTTGGAACCAGATGGCCTCAGAGGTTATTGGGAAAACAGTTAGACCCTCTTATAAAGAGCGCTGTAATGCTCCCAAAGAAGTACTATCTTACTTTCAATACTGGGACTGTATTCAGCGAGTGGAGGGAGTGCTCTATAAAATGTTTAATGACCTCCCTGTAGGGGAGATTGACCAGTTGTTGTTGCCGGCTTCTCTTAGAAATCAGTTACTAGAGAGTTTACATGATGGTCTGGGGCATCAGGGCCTTTGTCTGTGTTTTTGGCCTGGCATGTTGAAAGATTTGGAGGCATGGATAAAAGCAATC